>PVKM010000393.1:76840-111107 GCA_004027735.1 Carollia perspicillata
CAACACTGAGAGAAACACTCTAAACTGCATTTGCCAGAAAAAGTCTGTTCTCCTTAGAATTCAAAGTGAAACCAATACCACACTTTGCAGAGATATAGATGGTAGGATTGTTACAGGAAAACGTCACCCCAATTGCCCCAGGAAGCAGGAACGCTTTTGCTGCTGCTTAACCACTTCTTGCTCATTACTGTGGTAGGTTGGCTCCTTTCACACAAATTACCTCAGGAGATCTTTTCAGATAGCATCGTGTCTGCCCTGTTCATGCTGTTCTTGTTTTTCTAAGACCCTTGCCTATTCTTAGCGTTTGGATGGAATTTCTGCTATAGGATTACCATGAAATACACACACACACACACACACACACACACACACACACACACACAGGGTTTCAGAGTTGCATTAAATTACACTTTTTGAAAATTCAGACTTAGTGTCTGAATTTTCTGGTTCACAAGTAAGCTTACTTCCAAACTCCTAGAACCAAATTCTCTTCCCTCTACCTTCTCCCCTCTGTACCCTCTCTTATCAAAGTCACCAGGCTACACTAAAGTGCATGCTTTTCTGTATTGCATGCTTCCTACAAGCACTCTAGTTCCCAAATAGAGAAGAGAAAATTAGACTATGTAAACACACTTTTTCACACTTTTTTCTTAATATACTATAAACATATAAGATATATAAGTGGAATCATACAGTATTTTTCCCGTAGTGTCTGGCTTATTTCACTTAACATAATGTTTTCAAGGTTCATCCATATGTAGCACGTATCAGAATTATATCCCTTAAAGCCGAATAATATGCCATTGTAAGGATAGACCACATTTTGTTTATCCATTTGTCCATTGATAGATATTTTTATGTTGTTCCCGCTTTTGGCTACTGTGGATAGAAATCTTATGAACTTTCATGTAAAAGTTTTTGCTTGAAAACCTGTTTTAACTTCTTTTGTAGATATAGTTAGGAGTACAAACTTTTGTGTCATATGGTAACTATGTTTAACATTTTGAAAAATTGTCAAACTGTTTTCCACAGTAGCTGCAGCATTTTATATTCCAACCATCAATGTACAAGAGTTCTAATTTCTGCACAGCTTCATGAACACACATTATTTTCCATTTTTTAAAAATGTATTATTGCTACCCTAGTGGGTATGAAGTGGTATCTCATTGTAGGTTTAATTTGTTATTTCCATGATGAAGGAGTAAATGAGGATCAGAGAAAAAAACAGACATGTTTTTGCTTACCCTTTATGTAAGCTACACCAGGAATAAGAAAAACTTTCTTTCCAAACAGACCTATGAAATAGGTAATAATATTACTTTTGTAAATGAGGAAACTGAGACTCAGACAGCTAAAATATCCAAGGTCATACAAATAGGTGGTGAAATCATGTCATCCATGCAGTTTAACCTCAGAGTCTATACTTTTTAACCACAATGACATTCTGAAACTAAACTAAAAGATCCCAAAGAACAGATACCATATCTTGTTTTTTATGCTTGAGAATATTGGGCTTTGCACACAGGAAGAACTCCAGAAATATCTGTTAACTGATCATGGGAATATTTAAAACCCTGCTTGAAAAGCTCAGAATTATTAAAATAAATCGTATGAGTAGAATAATCATAACTAGAAAGGGTTTTGTTAATACTACTTGCTGCGGCTGTTCAGATCTGAGTCCTTCTTATCTGTTTTCTCCCTGGAAGCTATGTTTTCTTTTCTTCAGTATCTACATTTTTCTGTGTACTGTGTACATAAGAGAGGAATTTTAAAACCCCTCTTGTGGAAAGACATTCTTCCTGCTTAAAGTTCAAACTTAAAACTAATCTTGCATTTTGCGCAAGCACGTATGCTAGGAAAAAGAATTAAAATAAAAGTATTTACAACCTCTAATCCTCACAAAATCCACTAAAGAGAATTCTGTCCTTGCAGTTCCTGCACTTTGTCCCAAAGACCAGGATAATGGTTAAGAGATAGAAATGGAACAACCAGGATTTGCTTTATTTACATTAAAAGTTTAGACAATTATCAAAAGAAAAAATTCACTTAGGCCAGATATGAGTGTTTTAGGTAGTTTAGAGAGAGATAGAAAGACATTGAATTATCTTCTATGTCACAATACATGGAATTTTGGGGAGTAAATGAAAATTGTTTTTAAAAGATAGTTTGCTATTTGTTGTGAAAGGCATAGTAAGACTGAAAAATAAAACCTAGTGGCTTTTTAAACATGTTTTTTTGATCTTAGACAAGTATTTATTTGGATATTGACACCATGCTGAGACTGCCATGAGGTAGATTAATTTTATATGGGTTACATTTGGGAGATAATATCTAATTTTAGCAAGGGTGTGAGAGTCTAAGCTGGTACAGCCACTTGGGGGTATATTCTGGCTGTTATAGCAAAATTGAAAATGTTAATAATTTATGACACACCAGTTTCATTTCTTTCTTGGAGAAAAATACACACATGTATTGGGAGATTTGTACAGAATATTTTCTACAAGATTGCAAAAATTTGAAAATGGACTGATTGTCCAGTAATAGAGAAATAGTTTTAAAAATTATATATTTGGCTTTTTACAAAAATCTTAACATATTAACACAGATCTGCATGTCTGGTTCATTTCAGCTCTTCACTGTCAAACCTGGGGGAAGGGACTGCTTCAGTTTCTCAGCCTTTTCTTCCTCTGTGATGACCAAGCTATAAACATATCTGCTGCATTGCAATTTAAACTTCACATTGTACTTATTTTTCTTTTTTTAAAGTATACTTTACTGAGTATGCTATTACAGTAGTCCTAATTGTTTTCTACCCTTTCTCCCCCTCTGCCCTGCACCACCCCACCCTCCAACATTCCACTCCCTTACTTCATGTCCATGGGTCATACATATAAGCTGTTTGTCTTCTCCATGTCCTATACTGTTCTTACCCCCACCCCCTGTCTATTTTGTACCTGCCATTTATGCTTCTTATTCCCTGTACCTTTCTCTCCATTCTCTCCCTTCCCCTCCCCACTGGTAACCCTCCATGTGATCTCCATTTCTGTTCCTGTTCTAGTTGTTTGCTTAGTTTTAGTTTTTGTTTTTAGGTTCAGTTGTTGACAGTTGTGAGTTTGTTGTCATTTTACTGTTCATAGTTTTGATCTTCTTTTTCTTAGATAAGTCCCTTTAACATTTCATATAATAAGGGCTTGGTGATGATGAACTCCTTTAACTGGACCTTATCTGAGAAGCACTCTATCTGCTCTTCCATTCTAAATGATAGCTTTGCCAGAGTGAGTCATCTTGGATGTAGGGCCTTGCCTTTCATGACTTTGAATATTTCTTTCCAGTCCCTTCTTGCCTCCAGGGCTTCTTTTGAGAAATCAGGGGAAAATATTATAGGAACTCCTTTGTAGGTAAATGTCTCCTTTTCTCTTGCTGCTTTTAAGATTCTTTCTTTATCTTTCACCTTGGGTAATGTAACTATGATGTTCCTTGGTGTGTTCCTCCTTGGGTCCCACCTTCTTTGGGACTCTCTGAGCTTCCTGGACTTCTTAGAAGTCTATTTCCTTTGCCATATTGGGGAAGTTCTCCTTCATTATTTTTTCAAATAAGTTTTCAATTTCTTGCTCTTCCTCTTCTCCTTCTGGCACCCCTATGATTTGGATGTTGGAATGTTTAAAGTTGTTTGGGAGGTTCCCAAGCCTCTCCTCATTTTTTAAAATTCTTGTTTCTTTATTCTGTTCTGGTTGAATGTTTATTTTTTCTTTCTACTTCAAATCATTGATTTCAGTACTAGTTTCCCTCCCTTCACTGTTGGTTTCCTATATATTTTTCTTTATTTCACTTTGCATAGCCTTCAATTTTTCCTCCATTTTGCAACTATACTCAACCATTTCTATGAGCATCCTGATTACCAGTGTTTTAACTCTGCATCTGATACGTTGTGTATGTCCTCATTGCTTAGTTCTTTCTCTGGGGTTTGGATCTGTTCTTTCATTTGGGCTGTATTTCTTTGTCTCAATACACCTGTTACATTGTAAGGGGCGAAGCCTTAGGTATTTGCCTGGGCAGGGCAACCCTCTTTGCAGCAGATGTGGTGCTGCCTGCGGGGGAGGGGTCACAGAGGGAACAATGATGCTTGCTCAGCTCTGGCCACAGCTTCTGTCACTTCCCTCACTTTCCACAAGCGGACTTAACCCTTTCAGGTACTGATTCCTGGGTAGGTGGGCTTGTGTACATTCTAGGATCCTGTGGGTCCCTCCAGTGGACTCTCCTGTGAGACTGGGAGTCTCTCCTGCCTTTGCAACCCTCACAGAATTTTATAACCAAAAGTTTTGAGTCTTTAGTTTCCCCCGCTGAAACCCTGGGTTTTGTGGTCTGTTTCTCTCCCTAGTTGTTCTTCCTGGCTTATCTGTGTGTGAATGTGGGACTGCCTGGTCCACCAGTCCCCACCTCTCCCACACAGTCCACCACCTCGCCATGTGTCTTCTCCATTGGCTGCTCATCTCTGCCCCTTCTACCAGTCTGGATGAGTGTTTCCTTAACTCCTTCTTTGTCAGACCTCCATGAAGTTTGATTTTTCTGACAGTTCTGTTTTTTTTTTAATTGGTTGTTATCCTTCTTTTGGTTGTGCAAGGAAGCAAAGCATTTCTACCTGTACCTCCATCTTGGCCAGAACTCCCTGTCCTTGTTTTTCTTGGTCTTGACAGATTTGGCATCCTTTTGCCTGGCTCTGAGCAGGAAGTCCTTGATTTCCTCAATTTTGTGAAACGTGGCTATGAAGTGTGGAAACTGTGCAGTGGCACCTTGGATTATCCCCCCTATCCCCAGTGTATGTATTTGGCTTTTCTGATGTCAGCATCATGGTTGAGTGAGAAGACACCATTATATGTTTCCTTATATTTACAAGTTGGACAATTACAATTCAACAAATGTTCATCTGCTCAACACACGAACACACCTGAGAGATCTGTGCATTGGTACCTCTGAAGGTGGGCATATTGGAATGCATAGAAGAGGTAGGGTGGGGAAAGGACTAGGATGGTATTAACAGACACGGCTTGGTGCTGCCCTGACCCTAGTCAACAGCAGTGATGGAAGTGTCAGGGTGTGGTCCCTACACTATGGTTCAATGGAAGGTAATAGAGGCAAAAGCAGCCTTGGTGCTGGACAAGCTGGCTCCCCACATTGTGGCAGAACCTGGAATTAGTAGCCAAGATGCCACTTAGTGGGCTGTGGCCATTAGTAACTAAGAGACAGCAGTACCAGCTTGCAATCCCGCGGTGGTGGTGCCTCAAAACTGAGGGAACTGAGATTCACCAAGGACAATCATCACGCTGGTAACCCAGGAGTCAATTACCTTGCCAACCCTCCCTTCACTGTCCCCTGCCCCAGAGGCACCAGTTCAGGTGAAAGGGAAAAAGTTGTGCTATAGCACCATCTACTGGAAAACAAAGGACAGACTTCTTAATTACCAGCCTGCTGAATTGTTATGATCAAAATGGTATCTAAATCAGTAAAGAGAGCAGTACTTCAAATGCTCTGGCACAGAAATAATACATCAAGTAACATTAATTAAGGAAACATGGTAACACAGAAATATAGTCCCCAGAAACCAAAATCTAAGTCATGGAAGACTGTGATTTAAATAACAGAATATTCAAGATTACAGTTATGAAGAAACTCAACAAGATAGAAGAAAACTCAGAAAGGCAGAAAAATGAACTCATAATAAAATCGATGAACAAAAGAAGTACTTTACCAAAGAGATTGATACTGTAAAAATGAACCAAACAAATTCTGGACCTCAGGAACTCAGTGCAATGAGATGAAGAAAGCATTATAAAGCATTGGAAATAGAGCAGACCAAATGGAAGAGAGAATTAGAGAATTTGAAGACAGATATCCAGAAATTATTTGGACAGAAGAAGAGAGAGATTTAACATTTAAAAAAATACAAGAACTCTATAATATTTGATTCCATTAGAAAAAAATATCAGGATAATGAGTATTCCATAAGGAGAAGAGCAGAAGAGAACAGAGCTTATTGAAAGAAATAATTAATGAGGACATCTGAAATCTAGGGAAGTAACTGGTCATTCAAGAGCAAAAAGTTAACAGAATGCCTAATTATTTCAAACCAAAAAGATCTCTAAGACACATTACATTAAAACTATCTACAGTCAATGACAAAGAAATTCTCAAGGCATCCAAATATAAAAGTCAGTAACCTACAAAGAAAGCTCCATCAGACTATCATCAGATTTCTCAGCAGAAACCTTCCAGGCCAGTAGAGAGGGAAATCATATATTCAAAATATTGAAAGAGGGGTAACACCAACCAATAATTATACATACAGAAAAGCTGTCCATTAGCTATAATGGAGAAATAAATGTTTTCCTAAACAAAAGCCAGAGGAACTTATTGTCACAAGACCTGGATTATAAAAATGTTGAACTCTGGACAGTATGGCTCAGTTGGTTGAAGTTTCATCCCACAAACCAAAGGGTCATGGGTTTGATTACTACTCAGGGCACCTGCCTAGGTTGCAGGTTCAATCCCCAGTTAGGGTGCATATGAGATACAAGTGATCTCAATCTCTCTCTGTCTCTCTCTGTCTCTCTCTCTCTCTCTCCTGCTCCTCCTCTCTGTAAAATCAATAAGCATGTCCTCAGGTGAGAATTTAAAAAAAAAGAAAGAAGTATTGGAAGGAGCTTTTCTACATGAAACAAAATGACAAAAGTATATAAGACTCTGAGTAAGGTGAACATACAGAAAAAAGAAAATGCAATTCTATTTCAGAATATAATAATAAACACTTCATTATAACATAAAGGTCAAAGGGGAAAACATTAACATAAATATAGATATTGCAATATGGTAACAAATGCAAAACATAAAAAGGGATAATTTATGACAACAAAACATAAGGGGAGAAGGAAAAAGACTGAAATCATATACACAAATAAAGATAAGATGCTATAGAAGAAAAAGGACTATTTTATCTAGCAGACATCTTATACAAAAGTCGTGATAACTATATGTTGTCTTCAGAAGAACCATCTCAGCTTCAAAGAAAAACAGGCTCAAAATGAATGGGTGGAAGATGGTACTCCAGGTCAATGGCATCCAGAGAAAAAAGTTACTGTAGCCATTCTTATATCTGACAAAATAGATTTCAAGACAAAAAAAAGATAACAGGAGACAAAGATGGACATTTCAAAATGAAAAGGAAGACAATCTATCAAGAAGACATAACAGTTATTAACATATATGCATTCAATGTAGGAGCACCAAAATATATAAAGCCATTATTAAAGGACCTAAAGGGAGTAACTGACAGTAATACAGTAACAGTAGGATACTTTAATACCCAACAATCACCAATGGATTGCTAATCCAGAGACAAAGTTAACAAGAAAACATTGGCCTTAAATGACACATTATACTAGACAGTCTTAGTTGATATTCATAGAATACTCCATCCCAAAATGACAGAATGGACATTTTTCTCAAGTGCAACATTGTAAAGGTTCCATGTTGAACTTTAGGTGTTGAGATGCAAAACATGTCTCAATAAACTCAAGAAGACTGAAATCATACCAAGGATCCTCTCTAACCACAATGGTATGAAGTTGGAAATCAACTATAAGAAGAAAGCTGGAACAATCACAAACATGTGGAGATTAAATAACATGCTACTATTGGGTCAATGAAGAAATAAGAGAAGAAATCAAAAGATGCATAGAGACAAATGAAAATGAATATACAACATACCAAAATCCTCAGGATACAGCAAAAATGATGGAATAAGAGGGAACTTTATAGCAATTCAGACCTACCTACAGAAAAAAAGAAAAATCTCAAACAAAAACAATCTAACATTATATCTTTTTTCCATTAAGTAATGTTGATTTTATGTTTTTATTTTTATGTTTTACAGTTGTTGCAATTATTTCCTCCTTTGTCCCCCTCCACCCAGCCTGCTCCTCACTTCCATAGTCAATTCCTACCCCATTGGCCATGTCTATGGGTCCTTTGCATATGTTCCTTGACTAATTCCTTCGCCTTCTTTCAAACAGCCTCACCCCTCATATCACTGTCAGTCTATTCTGTGATTCTATGCCTCTGGTTCTATTTTGCTCATTAGTTAATTTTGTCCATTAGATTCCTCTTATAAGTGAGATCCTATGGTATTTGTCTTTTACCAACTGTCTTATTTCACTTAGCACAATAGTCTCCAGTCTGAATTCTGAAAAGCACTTCCCAGGGGAGACTCAGGGGCTCCATCCCCTAGATCATATCAGGAGCCCTCTCAGAAACAGATGGGTCAGTGGTGAGGATAAGACTAATGGCAGGACTGTAGATAGAGGCAATACTTTCATATGTTGGATGACCTACCCCTAGGCCTTGTGCTGATGAAAAGCCAGCAGAGCAGAGCAGTGAGGACCATCCCACGTGCAGCCAAGACTGAAGAAGACAGCCACAGACTGTGGATCACTTGTAGCCAAAAGCAGGCTGTCTAGAACTACACTGGGTTGGTGTCTGACAAACCAGAGTCAGATCTGGAAGAAGAGACCTGCAGGCAAGCACTGGACTCTGCTGAGACAAATTCTGCCTCATTCTTTTTCATTGCTTGTATGTTTTTTTCTTTTACACAGCTTTTAAATATTTTTTTCCTTTTCTTCAATTTTGTTTCTATTAGTTCACTATCTTTTTTATTTGAAATTTTATATTTTACCCTTCCCTTTTCTTACTTCATTTTGCCTTCTTCCTTCCCTTTCTTATTTTGATTTTAAAATTTCCCCTTTATTTTCCTTATTTCTGTTTCTTATCATTTCGCCTCCCCCAGCCTCTCAAAATCATTTTTCATTTTTTAATCATATTCTCTTTTTACCTTTATTAATCTTTGCTAATTTGTCATTGACATTGCTGTCTTTGCTGATTATTCTTTAATTTTGTTCCCATTTGTTCAACATTTTCTGTATCAAATCTCATATTTTAGTCTTTCTTCGTCTTATTCCATTTTGTCTTCTTCCTTTCCATTCTTACTTTTGGTTTAAATTTTATTCTTTCCCTTTCTTCACCTTGTTTATATTCATTACTCTTGTTGTTTTTCTTTCCTCTATCCTTTCAAAATCATTTTTCTTTTCTTTGAACATCTCATATACTTTTTTCTGTCTTATTCTCTTTTGACCTTTGTTGATCTTTGCACGTTTGTCATTGACATTGCTGTGGCTGTTTTTCCTTAATTTTGTTCCTTTTGTTCCACAATTTTAAAAATTTAATCTTTATTGTATTTTTCCATTACAATTTAGGCCTCCTATACCGCTCTCCCCACAGCAATCACCACACTGTTGTCCATTTCCATGAGTCTTTTTTATCTGTTCAATCCCTCCCCGACCTAATCTTCCCAAGTACCACTAGCTGTCACCTGCTCTTCATCTATGAGTCTGTCCCCATTTTTCTTGTTAGCTTAGTTTTTTCATTAGATTCCACATATGAGTGAACTCATGTGGTATTTATCTTTCTCTGACTGGCTTAATTCACTTAGCATAAAGTTCTCCAATATCATCTATACTGTTACAAGGTGTAAACTTTTCTTCTTTTTTATGGCTGAGTAGTATTACATTGCACAAATGTCCCATAGTTGTTTTATCTGCAACTATGATAGACACTTGGGCTGCTTCAATATCTTGGTGACTGTAAATATTGCAAAGATCACAGGTGTGCTTATGTTCTCGTAAAGTAATGTTTTGGGTTCCTTCAGTTATATTCCCAGAAATGGATCACTGGTTCAAAAGGCAGATCCACTTTTAATTTTTTGAGGTATGTCCATACTGCTTTCCACAGTGGCTGCACCAGTCTGCATTCCCACCAACAGTGCAAAAGAGTTCCCCTTTCTCCACATCCTCAAGAGCACTTGTTCTTTGCTGATTTTTTGATGATAGCCATTCTGACAAGTGTGAGGTGGTATCTCATTGTGGTTTTAATTGACATTTCTCTAATGATTAGTGATGCTGAGCATCTTTTCATATGTCTATTGGTCATTCGTATGTCCTCTTTGGAGAAATCTCTGTTCATGTGCTTTGCCCATTTTTTAATTGGGTTATTTGTGTTTTTGGCGTTGAGTTTTATGAATTATTTATCAATTTTTGATATTAAATTTTTATCAGATGCATTAGCGAATATGCTCCCCATTCTGTGGGTTGTCTTTTTATTTTATTGATGATTTCCTTTGCTATGCAAAAACTTTTTAGAATGATGTAGTCCCATTTGTTTATTTTGTCTTTTGTCTCCCTTCCCTGGGGAGATCTATCCAATTGTTATGAGCAGTGCACAAGATTTTCCTGCCTATGTTTTCTTCTAGGATTTTTATGCTTTCAGGTCTAAAATTTAAGTCTTTAATCCATTTTGAATTTATTCTTGTGTGTGGTTTAAGAAGGTGGTGTACTTTCATTTTCTGCATGTATCTGTCTAATTTTCCCAACACAATCTATTCAATAACATACTTTAGCCCATTGTATGTGCTTACTTTCTCTCTCATATATTAAGTGACTCTAAAGGTGTGGGTTTATTTCCGGGTTATCTATTCTGTTTCATTGATCTATGTGTTTGTTTTTAGAACAGTACCATGCTGTTTTGAATACTATGGCCTCATATTATAGTTTGATATTAGGTAGCATGATTTCTCCAGCTTTGTTCTTCTTTTGCAGGATTACTGTTGCTGTGTGGGGCTTTTGTGGTTCCAAATAAATTTTTGAAATATTTGTTCAAGTTCTGTGAAATAAGTCATTGGAATCTTTTTTTAAGAATTTATTTACTTACTTGCTTACTTATTTATTTTTAGAGAGAGGGGAAGGGAAGGAGAAAGAGAGGGAGAGAAACATCAATATGTGGATGCTTCTCATGTGCTCCACACTGGGCACCCAGCTCACAAGCCAGGCATGTGCCCTGACTGGTAATCAAACCAGTAACCATTTGGTTCACAGGTTAGCACTCAATCCACTGAGCCACTCAATGATGTGATCAGCCAGGCATGTCATTGGAATTTTGATAAGAATTGCATTCAATCTGTAGATTGCTTTTGGCAGTATGGACTTTTTCATGATGTTTATTCTTCCTTTCCATGAACACAGTATGTGCTCCCATTTATTTCTATCTTCTTCAATTTCTTTCTTCAGTGTCTTATAATTATTCATGTACAGGTCAGTTACATCTTTAGTTAGGTTCATTCCTAGGTATTTTATTATTTTTGAAGCAATTGTGAAAGGGATTGTTTTCTTAATTTCCCTTTCTGTTACTTCATTGCTGGCATATAGAAATGCAACTTATTTCTGGATATTAATTTTGTATCCTGCTAATTTGCTGAATTCATTTATTACTTTTAGTAATATCTTGGTGGAATCTTTGGAGTTGTCTACTTACAGTATCCTGTCATCTGCAATAAAGACAGTTTTACTTCTTCCTTTCTGATTTGGATGTCTTTTATTTCTTCTCCTTGTCTAATTGCTGTGGCTAGGACTTCCAGTACTATGTTGAATAAAAGAGGTGCTTGATATGATTTCAATCTTCTTAGATTTATTGAGACTTGTTTTGTGTCCTAACATGTGGACTATCCTAGAAAACATTCCATGTGCACTTGAGAAATATGTATATTCTGCTCCTTTGGGATGAAGTGCTCTGAAGATATCAATTAAATATATTTGATCTAGTATGTCATTTAAGGCCACTGTCTCCTTGTTATTTTCCTGCTTGGAAAATCTATCCATTGAAGTCAATGGTGTATTAACATCCCCAAATATGACTGTATTTCTGTCTGTCTCTCCTTTTATGTCCATCAAGATTTGCTTTACATATTTAGATGCTCCTATATTCAGTGCGTAACTGTTTACTAGAATTATATCCTCTTGTTGGAGTGTTCCCTTTATCATTGTGTAGTGTCCTTCTTTGTTTCTTACCATAGCCTTGGTTTTAAAGTCTACTTTGTTGGATATAAGTACTGCTATAAGTACATTTGTTGTACTACTGGTTTGGTGTTAACAAACTTCCTTACATTTTTCTTGTCTGGGAAACTCCTTATTTCTCCTTCCATTTTAATGATAGTTTTGCTAGGTAGAGTAGCCTTGGTTGTAGGTCTTTGCTTTTCATCACCTCGAATAATTCACATCACTCCTTTCTGGCCTGAAATGATTCTGTTGAGTATTCAGATGACAGTCTAACTGGTGTTCTCTTGTAGGTAACTCCCCGCTTTTCTATTGTACCTTTTAGGATTCTCTCCTTGCTTTAAGTCTTGTCATTTTATATGATGTGCCTTGGTGTAAGCCTCTTTGGATCCAACTTGTTTGGGATTCTTTGAGCTTTTTAGACTTGTCTGTCTTTTTTCCTTCACCAGGTTATGAAAAATTTCCATCATTTTTTCTTCAAATGGGTTCTCAATCCCTTGCTCATTCTTATTTTATTTTATTGTAATTCAAGCACAGCTGTCTCCATTTTTTACCCCACCATAACCCCAGCCTCACCTTCATTTGAACTTACACCCTCTGGATTTGTCCGTGTGCCCTTTATGCATGTTTCTTAAAGGCCCTTCCCCTATTATCCCTCTCCCCTCTCCTCTCTAGTAACAGTTTGTTCTTTATTTCATTCTCTTCTCCTTCTGGTATTCCCATGATGCAGATGCTGTTATGGTTCATGTTGTCCAAAATGTTTCTTAAGCTCTCTTTATTTTTTAAAAAATATTTTTATTGATTATGCTATTACAGTTTTCCCAATTTTTCCCCCCTCTATCCCCACTCCGCCCTGACCCCCAACTCTCCAGTATTCCCATCCCCTCTTAGTTCACGTCCATGGGGGTACATATAAGTTCTTTGAGTCCTCTGTTTCTAATACCATTTTTATCTCTTCCTGTCTACCTTATGCCTACTAACCATGTTTCTTCTTCCCTGTACTTTTCCCCCGCTATTCCTCCCTTCCCCCTCCCCACTGAAAACCCTCTGTGTGATATCAATTTCTCTGAATTCTCTTCCTGTTCTGGTTGTTTGCTTAGTTTTTGTTTTCATTGTTTTTCTTTTCTTTTAGGTTCATTTGTTGATAGTTTTGAATTTGTTGTCATTTTACTGTTCATATTTTTATCTTCTTTTTCTTAGATAAGTCCCTTTAACATTTCATATAATAATGGCTTGGTGATGATGAACTCCTTTAACTTGACTTTATCTGAGAAGCACTTTATCTGCCATTCCATTCTAAATGAAAACTTTTCTGTATAGAGTAATCTTGGATGTAGGTCCTTGCCTTTCACAACTTCAAATACTTTTTTTCCAGCTCCTTCTTGCCTGTAAGGTTTCTTTTGAGAAATCAGCTGATAGCCTTATGGGCACTTCTTTGTAGGTAACTGTCTCCTTTCCTCTTGCTGCTCTTAAGATTCTCTCTTTATATTTAATCTTGGGTAACTTAATGATGATGTGTCTTGGTGTGTTCCTATTTGGGTCCAACTTCTTTGGGACTCTCTGGGCTTCCTGGACTCCCCAGAAGTCTATTTCCTTTGCCATATTGGGGAAGTTCTCCTTCATTACTTGTTCAAATAAGTTTTCAATTTCTTGCTGTTGTTCTTCTCCTTCTGGCACCCCTATAATTTGAATATTGGAACATTTCAGGTTGTCCCAGAGGCTTGTAAAAGTTTCTTCACTTTTTTGAATTCTTGTTTCTTCATTTTGTTCTGGATGGATGTTCATTTCTTCCTTTTGTTCCAAATTGTTGCTTCAAGTCCAGGTTTCCTTCCTGTCACTGTTGGTTCCCTGAACATTCTGCTTTATTTCACTTTGGGTAGCCTTCATTAGTTTTTTTCATTTTTTGACCAAGCTCAATCAGGTCTGTGAGCATTTTGCTTACCAGGGCTTTAAATTCTCCATCAGATAGGTTGGCTGTATCCTCCTTGCTTAGCTCTCTTTCTGAGGTTTTGCACTGTTCTTTCATTTGGGTCATCTTTCTTTGTCTTGGCACTGCTGATAGGTTGTAAGGGGGCAGGGCGCTCGTTAAGAATTCACATGGGCAAGGCCACCCTCTTTGCTGCAATGTGGTGCTGCCTGAGGGGGAGGGGCCAGAGAGGGATCAGTGTGGCTTGCCTGCTCATCTCTAGTGCCCTTTTCCACAGACTCTCATGTGAGACCAGGAGCTTTTCCTACTGCTGCAACCACCTTAGCCCACAGACACATTTGAGTCCCTTTAAGTCAGCCCCTCTCACGCAGCCTGCTGAGCTCAGCAGCCAGCCCTGCCCCAACGGTCCGCCCCATCACTGTGGCTTTTCTGAGTCGGTCTGCATGGTCCACTGCCCTACTGGTCTGGTTGTTCTGGTTGATTTTTTCTTTAATTCCTTGGTTGTCAGAATTCCATGCAGTTTGATTTTCTGGTGCTTTTAGTTGTTTATTGATTTCAGATTGGTTGTTATCCTCCTTTTGGTTGTGCAAGGAAGCAATGGGTCTCTACCTATGCCTTCATCTTGGCAGGAACCTGTAAAAAAATCTCTCTTTATTTTTTAAAATGATCTTTTATTTTTTGAAGCTCTTCCTGGTTGGTTTTTTTTTTTTTTTTTTTTTTTTTTTTTTTTTTTTTTTTTTTTTTTTTGTATCTTGACTTCCAAATTACTGATTCAGTCCTCTTCTTCATCTAACTTAGTGTTTATTCCTTCCAGTGTATTATTTATTTCAGATATTTAATTCTTTATTTTGATTTGGTCCTTTTTATGGTTTCTATGTTGTTTTTAATGTTGAAAAACAACATAGAAACTCTTATAATCATTACTCTTAACTTTCTAACTGATAAAATGTTTGCCTCCATTTCATCTAGTTCTTCTTTTGGAGAATTCCCTTGTTCTTTCATTTGGGGTCTGTTTCTTTGTCTTTCCATTTTGGCTGCTTCTTTGTATTTTCTGTCTTAGTTGTTAAACTAATCAGCTTTTAAACCAGTCAGTTGTTGAGAGTATCAGGCTATAATCAGCAGCCTGGCTTAAGCTCCACAGGGTGGGGCAGAGTAATTCCTCCTCTGTGGGCAAGGCTATTTCTTCCCCTCAGGTTGATACCACCTGGAGGGGAGTGCTCTGTCTGAGAAAGTTGGCTTCTGCAGTATGGGGAGTGATTCAGCACATGGATCCTGGTGTCCGTTCCTTCAGTTCTCTCCTCGGAGCCACCAACCCCAGACTCTCCTCAATCATCTCTAGTCCTCTCTGTCTTCCCTCTGTGGAGCCCAGGGTAATTGGCTGCAAACAAAATTTTTTGTGTGGGCCCTATAAGAGGCTCTTTGTGTCTCCAGCCATATCTCCCTAGTAGACATGGAGTCACATCAGATCAATCCAATATGTAGAAACAAGCAAGAAGAGTTATCTAAAATGGGGAGACAAAGAAACAACCTGCAACAGAAAGGAAAGGAGGAATCAATCACCCACCTTCCCAGAAAACAAAAGTCCAGGACAAGATGGCTTCACTGGTGAATTCTGCCAGATGTTCAAAGAAGATTTAATCCCTGTCCTTCTCAAATTATTCCCAAAAAAATGAAGACAAGAGAATGTTTTGTAGCTCACTTTTTATGAGGCCAATGTTACCCTGATCCTGAAACCAGGCAAGTATATCACACAAAAAAAGAAAATTACAGGCCAATACCTCAGATGAACATGAATGAAAAATCCATCAACGAAATACTAATAAACTGAATGACACAATATATTATGAACAGCATAAACCATTATCAAGTGAGATTGGTTTCAGTGATGCAAGGATTATTCAACATCCTCATATCAATTGATGTGATATACATCAACAAAGTGAAAGATAAAAATCACATTATTATCTCAATAGATGCATAAAATGCTTTCCACAAGATGCAACATCCATTTCTGATATAAAAACTCTCAATAAAAGAGTATAGAAGGAAAGTACTGCAACATAATAAAGGCTATATATGACAAATCCTCAGCTAATATCATACTCAATGGTGAAAAACTGAAAGCTTTCCCTCTAAGATCAAGAACAAAAATAATAATGCCCCCCTCACTACAGTTATTTAACATAGTACTAGAAGTTATAGGTAGAACAATTAGGCAAGAATAAGGAAAAAGACATTTAAATTGCAAAGGTAGAAGTGAAACTGTCACTATTTGGGGATGACATAATTGTATATATAGAAAACTCTAAAGAGTACCAAAAACTATTAGAAGTAATAACCAAATACAATAAAGATGCAGGATACAAAATCAATATACAAGTATCTGTCATGCTTCTATATACTATCAACAAAATATCAGAAAGAAGAATAAAGAAAACAATCCCATTTACAATTGAAACAGAAAGAATAAAATATCTAGTAATAAACTGAACAAAGGAGGTGAAAGACTTGTATGCTGTAAACCAGAAGACATTGTTGAAAGAAATCGAAAGACACAAAGAGATAGGAAGGTATTCTGTGTTCATGGATTGGAAGAACTAACAATGTTGCAATGACCATATTATCTAAAGCAATCTACAAATTTAATTCAACCCCTATCAAAATCACAATGACATTTTTTACAGAAATAGAACAAAAAATCCTAAAATTAGTATGAAACCATAAAAGACCCTGAACAGCCAAAGTATCCCAAGAAAAAGAGAACAACACCTGAACTATAATACCCCCTGATTTCAAACTATACTCAAAGCTATAGTAATAAAAACAGCATGGTGTTGAAAGGAAAACAGGCATACAGACCAATGGAACAGAATTGAAAGTTGAGAAATAAACCCACAGACATGGACAACTAATTTATCACAAAAGAACCAAGAATATACAATGGAGAAAAAAAGATTCTTCCATCAACGGTGTGGTGAAACTGGACAGCCATATACAAAAGAATAAAACTAGACCACTGTCTTACACCATGCACAAAATTAACTTAAAATGGATTAAAGACATGAATGTAAGACCTGAAACCATAAAGTGCATAGAAGAAAACATAGGAACACATAGGAACAAAGCTTCTGGACATTTGTCACAGAGGTGTTTTAGTAAATTTGACCCCAAATGCAAGTGAAACAAAAGCAAAATTAAATGAATGGCACCACATCAAACTAAAAATCTGTGCAGTAAAAGAAGTCATCAACAAAATAAAAAGGCATCTAACAAAATGGGATAAAATATTTGTATATGATACCTCCAATAAAGGGCTAATATCAAGAATATATATAAACTCATACATGACAACAAAAATATGATTTAACAATTGGTAGAGGATATGAATATATATTTTCCAAATAAGGCATACATATGACCAACAGATAAAAAGGTGTTCAACATCACTACTTACTAGGCAAGTACAAACTTAAACCAAAATGAGACATCACATCATACCTGTTAGAATAGCTATTATCAAAAATATAAGAAATAACTGCTGGAAAGGATGTGTAGAAAAGGGATCCCTTGTACACTTTTGGTGAACATGTAAATTGGTACAGCCACTATAAAAAACAATATGGAGTTTCTTTTAGAAATTAAAAAGAGACCTACTATATGATACAGCAATTCTTCTTTTGGGTATTGATCTAAAAATATGAAAACACTAGCCCTGGCTGGTGTAGTTCAGTGGATTGAATGCGGGCCTGCAAACCAAAGGATTGCGTTTTGATTCCCAGTCAGGGTACATGCCTGGGTTGCAGGCCAGATCCCAGCAGGGGATGCACAGGAGGCAACCATACATTGATATTTCTCTCCCTCTCTCCTTCCCTTCCCCTCTAAAGATAAATACATAAAATCCCTAAAAATATGAAAACACTAATTCATGAAGATATATGTACTAACATTCATTGCAGTATTATTTATGCTAGCCATGATGTTGAAACAACATAAATGTTTAGTGAATGAATGGATAAGACAGGAGTGATATACATGAGGTCTGTCCAGAAGGTATCCAGCCATGTAATATGAAAAATAGAGACATTTATTGAAGAAGATATAAGATACAAGAAATACTGTACATAAGATAATAAGCCTCTGTCTCCTTCAAAGTAGGAACTTTGGGATCTCACACAGTTCTCCCAGTCACCATCAGCTGCCCCATTGTACTTTCCTGAATCTTATTGATGGTCTGAAATCTCTTCCCTTTCAAAGATGATTTTAGTTTTGGGAAAAGCCAGAAGTCACAGAGTGCCAAATCTGGGCTGTAGGAGGCTGAGTGACCTGGGCAATTTGATGTTTAGACAAAAAACTGAACATCACATGATGCATGAGCAGGTGCATTGTTGTGATGAAGTTGCCAATCAACAATTGCCCTAAGGTGTGGCCTTCTGAATTATCCAAATAGTTTCCGTGAAGGAAATGTTCAAGCTTACTGCAAAATTTAATGCAGATTCATTTCTCTACTCAGTCATTACGAATATGACAGCCACACAGTACACATGCTCACTCGATGGTGTCTACTGCCCCCACTGACTAGTAGAGTGAAGTTGTCATAGTTCACACATGTGCATTCCAGTCCACTCTCCTTGGCTCCCAGGTTACATAGATGTCATGCAAATTGTTCTTGTTAAAGAACAATTGTCCAGTCAAATGGCTCGACTTTTTCCAGACAGACCTTGTATTTATAGTGATATATATGGCTTTAATTAATTTATTGTGACTGCTGTATTGCATTCCATTGAATATACCATTTAAAAAATAAAATTTATTGAGGAACATTGGGTAATAACAGTGTATAAAATTTCAGGTGTACAACATTATCATTTGATATCTGTATATGTATTTTGTACTCATCAGTAAAAGTCTAGTTTCTTTCCATTTCCATATATTTGACCCCCTTTACACAATATGTCCTCCCCCTACCACACTTCCCTTTTGGTAATCATCATTCTTTTGTCATATATATGAGTTTGTTTTTATTTGTTTTATTATTTTGTTACTTTTTGTTTTATATTCCACATATGAATGAAACCATAATTTTTTGTTCTTTACTGTGTAACATTTCAATTAGCATAGCACCCTCAAATTCCATTCATGTTGTTGCCAGTGGGAATATTTCATTTTTTTATGGCTGAGTATATATATAGATGATTGGACAAAAAGTTCAGTTAGTGTTTTCTATATAATAAAAGACACATTTTTCATTTTCACCAATAACTTCATTGATTTGGATATTTTGAGTATGTCAGCTATCTCCTACATGGTATAACATTGATTATTCTCAATTAATGTCTCATTTTTATTGCTATCAACTTCAACTGGTCTACCCAACCATGGAGCATTGTCCAGTGAGACATCGCCAGCATGAAACTTTGCAAACCACTTTTAAAATGTTTAATCGATCATAGCACCTTCTCCATATATGCATATAAATGCACAAATCTTTTTTGCATTTATATTACATGTTTGCCTTTTTGAAATAATAAAGCATAATATGCCAAAAATTGTGTACTTTCTTCCATCTTCAATATTAAAATTGCTATGCAAAAATTCACCAGTTTTGATGTTTTTCATGCACACTGACATGACAGCTATTAAAATACAATCTAACAAAATTGTTTCAAATGAAGTTAAAGGCAACTAAGCACTACTAGAGCCATCTTATGGAGAAAAATGAGCTTTTGGCCATCCTTATGTATGTATACAATATCTGTCCAGAAAAAGTCCAGCCACTGTTAATATAACAAGAACAGTTTATGCAACATTAATGTAACCTGGCAGCCAAGGAGAGTGCACTGGAATATGCATGCATGAGCAATGAAGACTTCATTGTACTAGTCATTGGGACCAGTAGATGCCATTAAGGGAGCATGTGTACTGTGTGGCCATCACATTCAAAGTGACTGAGCAAGTAGAACAATGAATCTGCATCAAATTTTGCAGTAAGTTTGAACATTCCTCCATGGAAACTATTCAGGTGATTCAGAAGGCCACAGCTCTGGGCAACTGGTGATTGGCAGTTTCATCATGATAATGCACCCACTCATGCATCACATCTCGTGCAGAGTGTTTCGGCAAAACATCAAATCACCCAGGTGACTCAGCTCCGCTACAGCCCAGATTTGGCACCCTGTGACTTCTGGCTTTTACCAAAACTGAAATCACCTTTGAAAGGGAAGAGATTTCAGACCACCAATAAGATTCAGGAAAATACAATGGGGCAGCTGATGGTGATTGGGAGAACTGTGTGAGGTCCCAAAGTTCCCACTTTGAAGGGGACTGAGGCATATTATCTTATGTACAGTGTTTATTGTATCTTCTTCAATAAATGTCTCTATTTTTCATATTACATGGCTGGATACCTTCTGGAAAGACCTTGTATATATCCAGAATATAACACTGAGTGAAAAAGGAAGTTACAGAATGGCCCACACCGTATGATAACACACATGTAGAAAGAAGCACACAAAAACAATAATAGAAAACACATACTAAACTGTTTAGGACACACACTAAACTCAGTAGTAGTGACTTCTAGGCAAGGGGAGAAATGAATGAAATCAGGGATAGTGACCAGAGGAGATTTTAGACTTATATGTAATATCTAAATTCTCTTTTAAAATATTTTTATTTTATTTTATTTTATTGTTGTTCAAGCACAATTTTAAAATAGGAAGTTGAAAAATTAGTCCATAAATTCATGTGGACCTTTCCCCTATAGTTACCTCTTATGTTGTGTAGTACAAAACCAAATTCTGGAATTTGACATTGGTACATTTTTGTTTACAATACCACAGACTTTATTCAGTTTTCACCATTTTTAATCTGCATCTGCGTGTGTGTGTGTGTGTGTGTGTGTGTGTGTGTGTGTGTTGGTTCCTGCAGTTTTATCTCATGTATAGTTTTCTTTAATCATCACCACAATCAAGATAGAGTGCTGTTCCACTACCATAAAAGAAAACCTTCTTTGTATTCTCACTCACCCCTACCACACCCCATCTCATTCCTTGTCCCCTAGCAAGAACTAATCTGTTCTTAATTTCTATACATTTTTTCATTTTGAGACTGTTATACAAATAGAACCATACAGTGTATAACTTTTGGGGATTGGCCTTTTATTTTTATTAGGCATAATATCTTTTAAGTCCATCTAGTTTGTTGCATGTATGAATAATCCATTCCCTTTCATTGATGAATAGTATTCCATACTATGAATGTAACACAGTTCACTCAACCATTCACTTGTGGAACAGCATTTGAGTTGTTGTCACTATTTTTATCTTATTAACAAAACTGCTATTAACATTCATGTGAAGATTTTATATAAGCATAAGTTTTCATTTCTCTGAACAAATGCCCAAGAGTGTGCATGCTAGTTTTATGGTAATTGAATGTTTAGTTTTATAAAAATAAAAAAAAACAGCAACAATGTTTTTCATTATGGCTTTACCCTTGGTGCTACCAAATAAATGGAAGCATATACAGTGATAATGGATAGGAAGAATTAACATAATAAAATGTCCATACTCTTTAATCTTATTACCATTATATATGTGGGCTATCATTGACTGAAACATTGTTATTTGGCCCATGCCTGTAATATAAAATTAAAAATATATAAATAAACCAAATGTAAGAAGTAAATGAGGGGCAAAAGGCCTGGCTGAGTGAAAAAAAAAACAGCAGAAAATCTAAAAGAAATATACATTTCTGTTTTTATTCATTATATGTGATTACACGAGTATTACCAAATATTAATAACAGATTTCACAGAAGTCATTGTGCATAATTTTACAGTATGATACTGGCTCATTGAAGGAACTAAACTCCTGTGTTCCTATCCACCAAAAAAAAAAAAAACAGTTAAGGCAGCTAAGTTGGTGGCTATGGAAGATACACAGGTGATTGGTCTACATTCATGAATAAAAAATGACCCTGAACAATCACTTAATGACAAGCTTAAACTAAGGGGTGTTAACTTTCAACATTGTGGTAGCTTTCTTCACAAACAACCTTCATTCAGAGGCAAGACTGTATCCAGGTTTTTGTGTAGCTGGAGGCTTAAAAGCTCTTGATTCTACTTCTAACTCATGATATGACCTTATGAAATTCCCTTCCCCACGCTGTGTCTGTTTCCTCACATGTGCAATAAAATTATATAGCTCCAATGGTTAGAAAGTTCTTTGTAACTGATCTGATTTCTAATTCTGTGCAATTTTCACCTTTTATTTTATGTCCTAGGATCCAATAGAATAAACATATTAAATCTTACACAGGATAATCTTCTTTAAGTGTGACTTCTTCAAGCTATACTTCTTTACCTTCTTTATTTCTTAAATGTCTTACTTAGTACAAGGATGATGTTACACTAGACCAAAAAAGACCAAGGATGTAAAGAGCAACATATGTAAGAAATAAAAATGAAGAAATACTGAGGATTAAAACAGAAATTAATAAAATAGAGGATAAAAAATACAAAGCAAATGAATCTAAAACTTGGATTTCTGAAAAGAGAAAAAAAGTGGTCAATCTTTACATAGATTGGTTAAGGAAAAAAAAGAGAAGATTCAAAATAACTAAAACCAGGAAGAGACAACATCACTACCAACCATTCAGAAATAAAAAGGATTATAAGGGAATATTATGAGCATAAATATGCCAACAAATTAGATAACATAAAATGAACAAATTCTTAGGAAAACACAAACCATTGAAAGTGATTAAAAAATAAAGAATCTTCATTGACTCATAATAAATACAGGGGTTGAATTAATAATTTTTAAAAACTTTCCACGAAGAAAAGGCCAACTTAGAGGCCTCACTAAAAATTCTACCACATTTAATGAACTAACACCAATCATTAATAAGATCTCCCAACAAGAAAAAGAGGGAAAACACTTCCCAATAGATTCTATTAGGCTAGTATTATCCTGATAACAAAACCAGGCAAAGGTATCACAAGAAAACTTCATCTCACCTATAAGTAGAACCTAATCAACAAAACAAACAAGCAAGCAAAATACAACCAGAGACATCAAAATTAAGAACAAACTGACAGTAACCAGAGGGGATGGGGAGAGAAATAATGGTGAGAAAGGGGGAAGGGTTGTCAAGGAATATGTATAAAGTACACATGGGCTGAAGAGGGAAGGATCAAGGGTGGGAGGCAGGGCTGGGTGGGGTGGGGGTGGGGAAATGGAGACAACTTTACTTGAATAACTATAAAAAAAACTACATACCAATATCCCTTATAAACATATACAAAGATACTCAACCACAAACTGGCCAACTGAATCAAGCAGCACATTAAAAGAATAATGCGCAATAATCACGTGGGATTTATCCCAAGAATACAAGGGTAATTCAAGATATGAAAATCAATCAATGTAATATATCAATTAATGAAATGAAAGGGTAAAACAAATGATTATATCAATAGGTGCAGAAAAAGCATCTGAAAAAAACTCAACACATTTTAATTGAAAAAATGCTCAACAAATAAGGAATTAAAAGGAACATCCTCACCCTTATAAAAGGCAGCTATAAAATAACCACAGCTAACATCACACTTAAGAGTGGAAGACAGAAATGTTTTATTCTAAAATCAGAAACAAGAAAGATAACAACTATCCAACAATGCACTGGAGGCTCTGTTTGGGCAATTAGGCAAGAAAAAGAAATAAAAGGCACCTTTATTTGAAAGGAAGAAGTAAAACTACTTGAAGATGGCATAAAATTATACATAGAAACTCCTAAGGAAACACACACACACACATTTGAAACTAATAAATGAGCTCAGCTAGATGGCAGGATATAAGTACAACATACTAAAACAAATTGTATTTCTGTACAATAGCAGTGATCAAACTGAAAATAAAATTAAGAAAACAATTTCACTTACAATAGCATAGAAAAGAATAAAATACTTAGGAATAAACTTAACAAAAGAGGTGCAAGACTTGTACACCAAAAACTATAAATGTTGAAAGAAATGAAAGAATTCGTGGAAAACAGGTATAAATAAATGGAAACGCTAACATCTTCATGGATCAGAGTACTAAATATCATTAAGATTAAAATATTCCCCAAATTGATTTAAAGATTCAACACAATCCCTATGAAAATTCCAGCTGGATTTTTTGTAGAAACTGAAAAGCAGTTACTAAAATTCGTATGCAAATGCAAGGGCCACAGAATAGCCTATACAACCTGAAAAGGAAAAATAAAATAGGAGAATTCAATCTTTCTGTTTTCAAAACTACAATAATTAAGACAGTGTAGAATTGGCATGAGGACAGACAAATAGATCAATGGAATAGAACTGAGTGCCTAGAAATAAACTCTTATATTTATAGTCAATTGATTTTCTACAAAAGTGTCAGGAGAATTTAATGTTAGAAAATAGGCTTTTCAATATATGGTGTTGGGACAACAACATATCCACATGCAAATCAATTAATTTCTACTGCTATCACACACCATACAAGAAAATAAATTCAAAATGGATAGTAGACCTAGATTTAAGAGCTTATAAAAATCTAAAAAGAAAATATAGAAGTAATCTTTACTACCTTGGATGAGGCAATGTTTTCTTAGATGCATGACCAAAACACATGACAAAAAATACATAATTTGAACTTCATCAAAATTAAAAATTTTGTGTTGTCAACGATACCATCAAGAAAAGTAAAAACACAACTGTCAAAAATGGGAGGAAAAATTTACAAATCATGTATATGATAAGGTACTTTTATCCAGAATATAGAAAAAATTTTTACAATTCAATATTTTAAAGACAAATATCCCAATTGAAAAGTGGGAGAAAACTGAATAGACATTTCTCCAAAAGAATTATTTATATACAAATGGCTAATGAACATATAAAAATAAGTTCAACACCATTAATCATTAGGCAAATGCAAAGAAAAAGTACAATTAGATACTATTTTATGCCCACTAAGATGGCTATAATAAATAGACATTAACAAAAAGAATTGTCGAGGATATGGAGAAATTTTAACATTTATACACTGCTGGGGGATTGTAAAGTGGTGAATCTCCTTTGGAAAACCATTTGGCTGATTCTCAAAATGTTAAACATAGAGTGACCATATTACACAGAATTTCTACTTCTAGCTATATGCCATAAAAAATAAAAACATATATCTACACAAAACTTGTATCAGAATGGTAACTGCAGAATTATTCATAATAGCCCTAAAGTGGAAACAACACAAAAGTTTATTAAGTGATGTACAGATAAATAAATCATTGGGTTTACATATAGAGGAATATTATTTTGCAATAAAAATGTGAAGAACTCATACTTGTAACATCATTGAAAAACCTTGAAAACATTAGGCTAACTTAAAAAATTCATTCAAAAAGAACACATACTGTATAATTGCATTTACATGAAATATTCTAAATAGAAAAATCTATAGACAAAAATTAGATTAATAGTTGCCTGGGACTGAGGCACAGTAATGAGAAGGAAGGGCAATGACTTATAATAGGTACTGGGTTTCTATTTAGGATTATTAAAATGTTTTAAAATTAGATTGTGGTGACCTGCAAAGCTAGAGAATATATCTCTTCAAAATCACACCCAACTCAACATTTTGTCTAGAAAGACTTTCCCTTCTGGGAAGTCACGTAGTTTGTGAACTTGGTGTTCCCTATTCTGCCACTCACCAGTTGTATCAACACTGGCACATTATTTTACCTTCTTGAGCTTGAGTTTCCTTGCCTGTAACAATACAGCAATACCTACCACTTATTTGTCCCCCACTGGTGCCAGACATCATATTAATAAAATTATGACTTAAAAAAGAAAAAAAAATTAAATTAGATTTTGGTGATGGTTGTACAGCACTATGTATATACTAAAATCTATTGAATTGTATGTTTTAAACAGGTGAATTTATAGTATACAAATTATGTTATCAATCAACCAGTTATTAAAACTATCTAATCATTACCCACAAATAAAATTTCAATATATTCTGTTCTTTCAAATTACTGTTTTGGGTTTGTTTGGATCAATTCCCAGAAGTGGAATAGCTGGATCATAAGGCAGTTTCATTTTTAATTTTTTGAGGTATCTCCATACTGTTTTCCACAGTGACTGCACCAGTCTGCATTCCCACCAACAATGCAAAAGGGTTTCCCTTTCTCCACATCCTCACCAGCACCTGTTGTTTGTTGATTTATTGATGATAGCCATTCTAACTGGTGTGAGGTGATATCTCATTGTGGTTTTAATTTGCACTTCTCTGATGATTACTGATGTTGAACATCTTTTCATATGTCTATTGGCCATCTGTATGTCCTTTTCTGAAGAAGTGTCTATTCAGGTCTTTTGCCCATTTTTCAATTGTCATTGAGTTTTTTTGGTGTTGAGTTTTATAAGTTCTTTATAAACTTTTTATATTAACCCCTTCTCAGATGTATCACTGAATATGTTCTCCCATCCAGTGGGTTGTCTTTTTATTCTGTTGATGGAGCCCCTCCCATGTTCATTGCAACATTACTTATAAACACCAAGATCTGGAAGCAGCCCAAGTGTCCATCAGTAGATGAGTGGATAAAACAACTATGGGACATTTAGACAATGAAACATTATTTATACTTGTCCATAAAAATGAAGAAAATTTTACCCTTTGCAACAGCATGGATAGAACTGGAGAACATTATGCTAAGTGAAAATAGCCAGTCAGAGAAAGACAAATACCATATAATTTCACTCATATGTGGAATATAATGAACAAACTGAACTAACAAGCAAACTAGAGACAGACTCATAGAAAGTAGGATGACATCTCTGGAGTGAGAGGTTTAGGACATAGAAGGATGAAGCAAAAAGGAGTCATGGACATGGAAAACAGTGTGGTGATTGCTGGGGATGGGGGGAAAGAGGTACAAGGGGGATAAATTATAATAGAAAAAATAAAATACAAACAAAAAGTTATGCCTCAAAAATAAAAAACCCAACAAAGTTGTGTTCTCCTGTGCTCTCCAGTAATTTTTCCAGTAAATTTTAAAAACTTTCAACATATTCTAAAAGACACACTATATTTTCTAGATATAGAAAATAAGACTAGAAAATAACTAAAAAGTATAGAAAACAAAACCTAAATCTGGACTCTTGTGAAATTAAAGACTGTCTCCTAAATACTCTCCTGTCAAAGAGGAAATCAAAGTAAAAAAGGTAGAGAATCTAAAATGTAAAGTTTACATTATCAAAATATATGTTCTACGGATAAAACTAAACTCAAAGAAAAGTTTATTAAAGAGGCTTTCTTTTCTCCATTGTATGATTTTGGCTCCTTTGTCAAAAATCACTTGCCCAAATACATATGAATTCATTTCTGGGATCACAATTCTATTCCACTTGTCTGTGTATCTGTTTTTCTTCCTATATCATGCTGTTTTGATCATTGTTGCTTTAAAGTATAATTTGAAGTCAGGGGGTGTGATACCTCCAGGTTCATTCTTCTTTCTCAGGATTGCTTTGTCAATTTGGGGTCTTTTGTGGTTTCATACAATTCCGACGATTTTTTGTTCTATTTCTTTTAAAAATGTTATCAGGATTTTGATGGATATTGTTTTAAATCAGTACATTATTTAAATGGTGCTGGGAAAATTAGAAAGCCACAAGCAAAAGAATGAAACTAGTCTACTATTTATCCTCATATACAAAAATTAACTCAAAATGAATCAAAGACCTAAATGGAAGACCTGAAGCAATGAATTATATAAAAGAAAACATAGGTACTAAACTTATGGACCTTGGTCTTAGAGAGTATTTTATGAATTTCACCACAAAGGCAAAGGAAGTAAAGGCAAACATAAATAAATGGGACCATAATAAACTAAAAAGCTTCTGCACAACAAAAGAAACCACTACAAAACAAAAATCAATCAACCGAATGGGAGAAGATATTTGCAAACAACAGCTCCAACAAGGGGTCAATATCCAAAATATACAAAGAACTCATACAACTCAACACCAAACAAACAATTCAATTAATAAATGGGCAGAGGACTTGAAGGGACATTTCTCCCACAAAGACATATAAATGGCCAACAGACATAAAAAAGATGTTCAACTTCACTGGTTATTAGGGAAATGCAAGTCAAAACTACAATGAGATTTCACCTCATGCATGTTAGAATGGCTATTATCTACAAGACAAATAGTAACAAGTTTTAGAAAGGTTGTGAAGAAAAAGGAACTCTCATTCACTCCTGCTGGGAATGAATAAGACTAAACTTGTACAGCCACTATGGAAAGCGGTATGGAGTTTCCTCAAAAAAATTAAGAACAGAGTTACAATATGACCCAGTAATCCCTCTTCTGGATATCTACCCCAAAACATTTATTTGCAAAGATATATGCACCTCTATGTTCATTGTAGTACTAGTCACTGTGGCCAAGACATGGGAACAACAGAAGTGTCCTTTGATAGATGATTGGATAAGGAAGATGTGGTACATATTCACAATAGAATACTACTTAGCCATACGAAAAGAAATATTACCATTTGTGACAACATGGATGGACCTTGAGAATATAATGTTAAGTGAAATAAGTCGGTCAGAAAAAGCTAAGAATTATATGATTTCACTCATATGTGGTGTGTAAAACTGAAACTCATATAGACATGGACAACAATATGGTATTTACCATAGGGATGGGGTGGAGGTAGTAAAGAGTAAACGGCGACAAATATATGATGATGGAAGGTTTAACTTTTGATGGTGTGTACACAATGCAACATTCAAATGATGTATCATAGTATTGTATACTTTAAACATACATAATTTTACTAACCAATGCCACCCCAATAAATTTAATTTAAAGAAAGTAAGATCTTAGTGGTGGGAGAAGAGGAATTAGATGAAAGTAGTCAAAAAGCACAAACTTCCAGTTACAAGATAAATAAGTACTGGGGAGGTGTGTACAACATGGTAACTATAGTTAACACTGCTATGTGAAAATTAATGAGAGACCCTAGAAATTCTCATCACAAGGGGAAATTTTTGTGTGATGACATAATGAGATGGGGTTAACTATGCTTATTGTGGTATTTATTTCACAATCTATATATGCCAAGTCATTATGCCATACACTTTAAACTTCTATAGAATTGTATGTTAACTACATCTCAATAAAATGGAAAAAACTAGGAAGCAAAGAAAATTTAAATACTTTTAATAAAGAGTCTGACTCTATTTTTTGATGTTTGGCTGATAATATCTTTTACTCTTCACCTTTCCCTCTTCTCTGTTTGCCCCACATCTAGACAAGCTGATGAGAAAGCCTGGGTGCTCCCTCTTTTGGTAAGAGACTCAACAAACCACACAATGCCCTTCCCATGCACAGAAATCCTTACCCTGGCTCCATTTCTTAAGCACCATCAAAATCCAACCTGGTCTCCCTTCCTTGTTCTTTCAAGTCATCTTCAGCCCATCCTAGGATGCCTTCCCTATTCTCCCTGGAAAGCTTCATTATGTAACACTTTTCACACACTCTTGCAGTTGTGGGTCATCATTAGTCTTGACATCTGAACCAAATTTTAGATAAAAATCTATCTTGCTTTTGCAATATGGACACAATATACTTTCATTACTTAACATGAACATTTTAAACTAATTAGACAGTTCATTCAAAATGTACAAATAAGACCACATGTACAAAAGTTCTGTGGAAAGCATAAAATAGGAGTTAAAAAGATAAAAGGATAAATTAATGAATTAAGATTAATGAATTAAAAATACATGCAATAGCTTATTTTTAAAAACCAAAACAATTGATAACCAATAAAAATCTTCACAACAGGATCTCCAAATAGTCACCAAACATAAAACAGTGCTCAACTTCATTAATCAACAGGAAATGCAAATCAAAACCATACGGTGATACTATTACACATCCATAAGAATCGATAAACTAAAAAGACAGATAATACCATACTTCATCAAGGATATAAAACAAGTAAGCTCTCATCATTGCTGGTGCTACTATCAATTGGTAGACTACTTTGGAAAATGTATATAGCACATGCTACAGCTGAGCATTTGCATATCCTATGACTTAGTCATTCTAATCATAAGTGTACAGACAACAAAAATGCATAATATATTTGCTAGAAGACATGTACTTGTATGTTAATAACAGCACTGTCTAAAGAGTCAAAAATTAAAAACTAAGTGCCTAAAATGAATAAATAAATAAACCCTACCCAGTGGGATATTATACAATGAGCATAAACTACAAGTTTCTGACACAATATGGATGAATACCAAAGATATAATATTGATAAAAAATTCAGGGATTAAATATTACATAGTACATAATTTTGTTATATAATGAAATTTTTGTTTCATATAAATTCTGTCTTTAAAATTTAGAAACAGAAAAAAACGAATCTATATTGTTGTTGAAGTCAGAATAATAATCATCACTTGTTGGAGCAGTAACTGAACAGGATCCAAGGGAGTTGCTGGGGATGTGGTTATGTTTGTTTCTTTATCTGGGTGCCGCTTATATAAATAAGCAGTTTTCAGTTATCATCGTAAGCTTTATTTATTAATTTTAATTGTTGTTCAAGTATTAACCTAGCTAAATGTCTCTGATATGATACATTTTTTAAAGCAAGTGAATGATAAGCATAAAACTTAGAATAATGATTACTTCAGGTAGAGGGAGGCAAGATGAAGAGGGTGCATAAATTAATGAAAATGCTTTAGGTCTTAGGTTTGGCAATGGCTCCACTGAAATTAATTATATTATTAAAAAAATAAATATAAAAATAAATAGAGACATAGGTGTGTGTAGGTATAAAACTGTTGAGTTATTTTAAAGATATAGTGAATGTAAACATCATTTTCAAAAAGATTTTATTTATTTACTTCTAAATTTAGGGGAATGGAGGGAGAAAGAGAGGGAAAGAAACATCAATGTGCAAGAGATATATGGATCTGTTGCCTCTTGCATACCCTCTACTGGGGACCTGGCCCACAACCTAGGCATGTGCCCTGACTGGAAATCAAGCAAACAACCTTTCTGTTTGCAGGCCAGCAGTCAATCCACTGAGCCACACTAACCAGGGTCCATAAATGTTCTTTGGTTATCCCTTTGACCATCTTTCATCCCATCCATCCCCACCCCTGTATAGAATAAACTTAAAAAGAAATTAAAAAATAAAGATACAGTGAGCATGAAACTGTAGCCAAAATAAATATATGTTTCAGGTAGGAACTATTTAACATGTTCGTTATAATTTTTGTAAATTTCTTTTTGCTTCTTCCTATTTATATTTTGATTCATGTACTGTAAGATTCATACTTTGTCTTGTACAGTTCTATGTATTCTGATTATAGCAAAGTCATGTGACTACTACCATTAAACAGAATACAGAACAACTCTATCTCCCCCAAAATTTCATTCTTCTGGACCACATACAGTCAACTTTATCCATTATTAGGGTCTTGAATTCTTTGCCCTTTAAATATTTCTGCATTCCTCCTCCTTTTTGTTAGCACTTTCTTACTTTTAGGCCCTACAAGATACTTCAGGTTCATCACACTTCTCCTTCCTCAGCACAGTAATCACCCAATTCTCCACAAGCACTTGTTCCTTTCATTGGAGAATGGTATTTAGAAAACAAGATCTGAATGCCAGGTGTGTTCATTATTACTGGATGTCACCCATGTTGTTGCATGAATCAATAGTTTGTTCCTTTTTATTGCTCAGTAGTTTTCCATTTTGTGGAGGTACCAAGTTAATTAATTCATTCATTGAATGACAGCTGTTGTTTCTATTTTTGATTATTATAAATAAAGTTTCACATACAGGCTTTTACGTGAGCATAGATTTTCATTTCATTTGAGTAAATACCTAGGACTTGAATTTCTGGGTCACCTGGTAAGCATATATTTAACTTTATAGGAAACTGCCATTTTGCTAAGTGTTTGTATAATAAATGGGTGCTGTACCTTATCAAATGCTTTTTCTGCATCTATTGATATGATCATGTGGTTTTTGTCTTCCCTTTTGTTTATGTGATACATTATGTTTATTGATTTGCAAATGTTGTGCCATCCTTGCATCCCTGGGATGAATCCCACTTGATCATGGTGTGTGATCTTTTTAATGTATTTCTGGATGCTCACTATCACTAAACCATCAGAAAGATGCAAATTAAAACCACAATGAGATACCACTTAACACTTGTCAGAATGGCCATCAAAAATAAATCAACAAACACAAGTGTTGGAAAGGATGTGGAGAAAAGGGAACCCTAGTGCACTGTTGATGGGAATGCAGACTAGAGAAACCACTATGGAAAAGAGTATGGAATTTCCTCAGAAAACTAAAAATGGAACTGCCTTTTGACCCACCAATTCTACTGCTAGGATTATACCCTAAGAACCCAGAAACAGGGAGGGAAGATGGCCATGGAGTAGGAGGGAGTGGATTTCACTTCCCCCTACACACAGGAGGAAACCCTAGCTAATCCACGGAGGAACAGAGCAGACAGCCAACAGTACCCCAGCATATTTGAAAATAAGAGTCAAAAAATTGTAGTGGACACTGAAAAACCAGAAACCAGATGCAAAGAAGGATATATCAGGACAGTAAAGTCCCGGGGACCAGCACGGGGGCCGGGGTGTAGCTATAGCCCCAGGCCCAATGCCTAGAGCTGGCACTGGGTCTACCACAGAATCCTTCAAAGGGGAGGGCCTGCCACAGAGTCCTTCAGAGAGAGCTGGGTCAACTGCTCCCTCCCTCCCCGACAGAGGCCGGTCTAAGCAGCACCAGGAGAGGCCTGGTTGCAGAGAGGGGAATAAGGATGAAGAGGCAAGACACACAGGGGCTGTGATCACTTGCGGAGTTTCTGGTCGCCAGCTTGGGAGAGCTGAATCTTGCAGAGATGGGCACTGACCCTGACAGTCACTGGCCTGGCTGGAGAATTGGAATACACAGGGAAGCAGGCTTGAGTAGGAGGAATTTATCAAACAGTAGGACTGTTTGGGGAATCTGCTGTGACAGCCTCACAGCTGACTCCCCACCCAGCCAGGCAGAGACCCCGAGGTTACACAGGAAGGCACTGCATTTCCCCATAGCACTGGGAAAGGTTCATGCCCAAACCCACGGGACTGAGGCAGCCTAGCTGGGCGGGTGCCCCTGCATCCCAGCCTACAGCGATAGCCACCAGGGAAAAGCGCTCTAAAGAAAACCAGGACTCCCCCATCTAAGATATTGGGGAAAGGAACCAGACTAGCTCTTGGGAGAGTGCTTGCAAAACAGGCTGAGTAAACATCGGGAAGGGGGAAATGCCACACCAATCACGCCCCAGCCTCCTGCAGCCAGCAAGACCAGAAAAACCATTTTGACCAGTTTGAAACCAACATGAGGTGTGTGTGTTTTTTAATACTATTTTTTAAGGAATCTTTTAACTTTTTATTATTTTTAAAATTTTTTATTTCTGTTTTATCTTTCAATTAATTTTTCCTCTTTTTCCTTCTTTCTTGTTTTAGTTCTTTATCCCTTCTTTCCAATTTTATCTCTTCTTTCTCCCTTCCCCTGCCTTTTTTTTTTTAAATACCCACAAGTGAGAAAAAAACTTGGAACTGTGAAAGGACCTGAGGTGGACTCAAAGAGGGGGCAAACAAACAGCTGAGACAGTGAGACAAATTTCACTTGGCTATTGTAGGGAAACTGCAAGTTGCTGCATATTTGCATTATTATTTTTTTCATTATTCCTGCATCTTTTATTTTAATAGTATATTTGTATTCCCCTTCTTTCTGTATAGTGTTCTTTGCCTGGTGGGTTATATTGTACCATTTCACAGGATTCCCCTGTTCTCTCTTCCACAATGTATTGCTAATTTACCGAACTTCATGTGAATTGTGTTCCATCAATGCACTACTAAAAGTCCTATGCCCCCTATTCATGTTATTCAGATAACATAGATTCTGGCATATGAATATTGCTCTAATATTATTGTAAATAATTGCTGTTCCACACAATTGTAAATACTTCACAGCACCCTCCCCGGATACTAGCCCACATCACAGTCTCCTGAACTCTATTATTAGGGAGGTTAACACTATTCTCTCACACACTACACCTATGTACTACCCTTTACTCTCAACTTACCCCAGAATCTGACCTCCCACAACTTCACTGCTTTCTAGATCCAACTCACAACCCTTCCCTCCCAACAAGAGCCTTATCTTCTTCCCATCCTCTCTTAAAAGTGGCTAGTTGGGTTGAAGATCACAGTTAACACTATACATAGCCAAAAGATCTCCTATCTCTTATATACCAGCTGCTACTGTAAATAGCACAGAATA
>PVKM010000394.1:0-110634 GCA_004027735.1 Carollia perspicillata
CTCGTCTCCTCCCCACATCTGGGGTCTGCAAGCTCAACGCTACCTACGCCACCCGGTGCTCCTGAGCCTGGCAGCCACCAGGTTTTCCTGCCGCTTTCTCTCTCCGCCGGCTGCTGACTCTGCCCCTCTTACTGGTCAGGTTGAATGGTTGTTGGACTTCCGTAGTTCAATTTTCTGTGTTCTGGTTGTGTTATTGTTTATAAATATTTGTTGTCCTTAATCTTGATTGTGAGAGGAGGTACAGTGTTTCCACCTACGCCTCCATCTTGGCCAGAAGTCCTCCTTCATTTTAATCTTGGCTAATGTAATTATGATGTGCCTTGGTGTGTTCCCCCTTGGGTCCAACTTCTTTGAGACTCTCTGAGCTTCCTGGACTTCCTGGAAGTCTATTTCCTTTGCCAGATTGGGGAAGTTCTCCTTTATTATTTGTTCAGATAAGTTTTCCACTTGTTGCTCTTCCTCTTCTCCTTCTGGTACCCCTATAATTCGGATGTTGGAACAGTTAAAGATGTCCTGGAGGTTCCTAAGCCTCTCCTCATTTTTTTGAATTCTTGTTTCTTCCTTCTTTTCTGTTTGGTTGTTTGTTTCTTCCTTCTGGTCCATTACACTGGTTTGAGTCCCAGTTTTCTTCCCATCACTATTGGTTCCCTGTGCATTTTCCTTCATTTCACTTAGTGTAGCCTTCATTTTTTCATCTAATTTGTAACCAAAATCAACCAATTCTGTGAGTATCCTGATCACCAGTGTTTTGAACTGTGCATCTGATAGGTTGGGTATCTCTTGGTTGCTTAAAAGTATTGGCTCTGGGGCTCTGAGCTTTTCTTCTGTTTGAGTCATTTTTGGTCAGGTGGAGCCTGTTATATATGTGTGGCAGACCATTAGATGTTTACCAGGGCGGGGCAACCAAGTCCAGGGTTGTGATGCTATCCATGGGGGTGGGGTCAGAGAGGGAACAATGGCACCTGTTCCTCCCTCTCTCCGATTTCTGTCTCCTCTGCTGCCTCCCACAAATGCCTAGTTTTATCTGCCCGCGAGTGTGTGTCCGCAGTCGGCCAACCACCCTGCGTGCTCTGCTCATATTCTCCCTGCATCTGGGGTCTGCAAGCTCCGAGCCACCTACGCTCCCTAGCGCTCCCAGGTCCGCCAAACACTGCCTTCTCCAGCTGCGTTCCCTCTCCGCCAACTGCCGACTCTACCCCTCTTACTGGTCTGGTTGAATGTCTGTCAGACTTCCGTAGTTCAATTTTCTGTGTTCTGGTTGTGTTATTGTTTATAAATATTTGTTGACCTTAATCTTGGCTGTGTGAGGAGGTACAGCATTTCCAGCTATGCCTCCATCTTGGCCGAAAGTCATCATATATATGTTTTATTTCTCTGAGTTTGTGTAAGCAGAGGAGATTTCATCCTGTTGATTCTGTATTTTTGCAACCAAATGATGTATTTTTTTGAATTTTAAGTTTCACAAGGGTGGAAGTCCTTGTGCTTATTAACTTAATCGCTACAAGATGACATAAATGGGGTTGTATGTCATTGGAAAAATGGCACTAACTGATAAAATAGGAATGAAAGGGAAGATGATTACATGAAAGGTGTTTTACAACTGGAGGCGCTGAGGATTATTCTTAGATAGGGTTTTTATTTGACAGGTTCTAGAGAGTGAGATGTATAATGATGAAGGGTAGAAAGTGCGTACAAGAGTTAGTAGACTGGCTTGGCTAAAGAGGTAGTGAGGGCCAAGAATTACAGCTGCAGGTAAAATTAGTTTTGATTGATGCTACGCATCTGTGGAACCTCATTGTAGTGTGGGAGTTCTAAATTTAGAACCTAACGTATAACGTGCATATAATAAAAATTAGCCTTAAATTCTATAAGCTACTCATAAAAGACAGTATCACTTGGCCACATTTTGTCTTATTGGAGACTGGCCAGCCAACTTTTTAGTTTTTAAAAATTTGTTTATTGATTTTATATAGAGAGAGGAAGGCATGGGGGTGGGGAGAGATTGAGATAGAGGGAAACATCAATTTTGTTGTTCCACCTGCCCATGCATTCATTGGTTGATTCTTGTATGTGCCCTGACCAGGGATTGAACCTGCAACCTTGGTGTATTGGGAGGACACTCTAATCAACTGAGCTACCCGGCCAGGGCTCTGGCAAGCCAACTCTTGATAAGTACAACATAGTCAGTTTTTCCATTAGCAATTGCTAGATTGCCGTTTTACCTTCATTTTCAAATATGTATAGGAATGATCTTTTCTTGATAGAATTTACTCATAAAATTGGCTGTATCCACCCTTTTTTTGCACTTCAAATGTATATTTTCTGTGTCTTTTAGAGTCAGTTTTAGTAACTTATGCTTTTCCGCAAATTTTTCTATATGTGTAAACTATTTTACATAAGAGTTACTCTTATTTTTTCTTTTTAATTTATTTGTTACATTTGTTTTTTTCCTCCCTTGATTATCTTGTCAGAGGTTTATGTATTTTATTTTTCACAGAATCAACTAGTAAATTTATTCACCCAGTTATTTCAATTGTCTGTTCCATTCTACTTTTGTTTGTAATAATTTCTTCTGTTTCCCTTACGTTTGTTTTATTGTTTTCTAACTTCCTAAATTGCATGCCTGGATCATTTATTTATGCATATATAGTAATGAAACTATTTAATTCTGAGGTTTTGCTGTTGTATTCTGTTTATTAGACAATGTTGATCAGGTGTTTAAAGAAACACTAAAATCTCTATTTCTTGCTGTTGGCTCAGTGTCTGTTTTTACTTATGAAATTATGATTTCATAAAAGTATACAAATGAACTATCTCATAATGAACACACTCATGTAACCAACACAGATAAACACAAACCTATCAGCAATCCCCAGATCCCCTCACCTGTCCCTTTCTAATCACTTTTCCCACCTTCTTTCCAAAGTTGTTAACACTAACCTGTCTTATTTTGACTATTTTCAACTCTTTGTGAACAGAAACATACAGAATGTGTTTATTTGGGTTTGGTTCATCAATGTTGTGTGTATGTGTAGTTGTAATTAATTCGTGTTATATAGTACACAGTTTATGCATAAATTATCACATAATTATTCATTTTTCAGTCAATGAATGTTTCGGTTGATCTGATGTATGATTGATTCTCTTTTTGTGAGTGGTAAAGTGTAATAGACATTTAGTTAACTTTAGTTACATTCAGATTTTCTGTATCATTTAATTTTTATTGACTTAACAAAGACTAGGAAAGGTATTATTCCTGTCAGTTCCTCTTTCTGTTTCTTTTTGCCTGGTCAAAAAGCAGTTCTATTTTTAGTTTTTTGTGGACATTCTATACTGTTTACACAGTGGCTGTATCAGTCCGCATTTCCACCAACATTGCACTAGGGTTCCCTTTTCTCCACATTCTTGCCTGCACTTGCTCTTTGTTGATGTATTAATAATGATAACTACTCTGACAGGTGTGAGGTGATATCTCACTGTGCTTTTAATTTGTATTTCTCTGATGGCTAGTGATGCTGAACATCCCTTCATATGTCTGTGGGCCCTCTGTATGTCCTCCTGGGAGAAGTGTCTATTCAGATCCTTCATCCATTTTTTAATTGAATTGTTTGTCTTCCTGGTATTGAGTCTTATGAATTATATATTTTGGAGATTAAACTCTTGTCTGATGTTTCATTGGCAAATATGTTCTATATGATTGGTTCCCTTTTCATTTTGATGATGGTTTCTTTAGCCATGCAGAAGCATTTTAGTTTGATGTAGTCCCATTTGTTTATTTTTTCCTTTATTTCCCTTGCCCTTGGACACAGGTAGCAAATGTGAGGCCCGTGGGCCAAATCTGGCCCTCCACTTTGTTTTATGCAGCCTGGCACCTTGTTTCTGCCCAGTGGCAGCTTTGAGCTCTCCCTTAACTGTTAAGAAATAGTTACATTTATACAGTCCTAAAATTACATTTGGCCCTTTGAGGGCAACCGCGAGGCTGATGTGGCCCCTGGTGAAAATGAGTTTGACACCCCTGTCCTAGGATTGCTACATGGGATATCTGAAATTTTCCTGCCTATGTTTTCTTCTAGGTCTAGGACTTTTATGGTGTTATGACATATATTTGTCTTTTATCCATTTTGAGTTTATTGTGGTGTATGGTGTAAGTTGGTGGTCTAGTTTCTTTTTTTATGCCTTTTTTTTTGGGGGGGGGTATGTACCACTTCAGATCTTTGAACACCATTCATTAAAGAGGCTATTTTTGCCCCATTTTATGCTCCTGCCCTGTTTGTCAAATATTAATTGACCATAGAGACATAACTTTATGTCTGGGCTCTGTATTCTGTCCTACTGATCAATGTGTCTGTCTTAGGCCAGTACCAGACTGTTTTGATTATAGTGGCCTTAATAGTATAAGGCCACTATACTTAAACTATACCAAACTACACTTAAATAGTATAGTTTGATATCCGGTGTTATGATCCCTCCTGTTTTGTTATTCTTTCTCAAGATTGCTGAGGCTATTTGGGGTCCTTTTTGGTTTCATATAAATTTTCAAAATATTTGTTCTAGATTTGTGAAATACGCTGTTATTTTAAAAGAAATTGTGTTGAATCTGTAGATCGCTTTGGTTAGTATGGACATTTTGATGATGTTAATTCTTCCATCCAAGAACATAGTATGTGCTTCAATTTCTTTGTATCTTCCTTCATTTCTTTCTTTAGTGTTCTGTAGTTTTCCAAGTACTGAGCTTTTACCTCCTTGGTTAAATTTATTTGTAAGTGCTTTATTTTTCTTGTTGCTGTAGTAAATGGTATTTTTTCCCCTAGTTTCTCTTTCTGATTTTTCATTGCTGGTGTACAAAAATGCCATCCATTTTGAATATTGACTTTGTACCCACTGTTTTGCCAAATTCAGTTATTAAGTCGAGTAGCTTTTTGGTGGGTGTCTTTTCTTTCTTTTTCTTGTCTGATTGCTGTGGCTAGGACTTCCAGTACTATGTTGAATAAGAGTGGTGAAAGCAGACACCCTTGTCTTGTTCCTAATCTTAAGGGGAAGGCATTTAGTTTTTACTTGTTGAGTATAATGTTGGCTGTAGGTTTCTTGCATATGGCTTTTACTGTGTTGAGGTATGATCCCTCTACTCCCACTTTGCTGAGTGTTTTTATTGTAAATGGGTACTGGATTTTACCAAATGCTTTTTCAGCATCTATTGATATGATCTTATGGTTTTTGTCCTTCATTTTGTTTATGTAGTGTATTGCGTTTATTGATTTGTGAATATTTCACCACCCCTGCATTCCTGGGATAAATCACACTTGGTCATGGTGCATGATCTTTTTAATATATTGCTAAATCCAGATTGCCAATATTTTGTTGAGGATTTTAGCATCTGTGTTCATCAGCAATATTGGCCTGAAGTTTTCTTACTTTGTTGTGTCTTTACCTGGTTTTGGAATTAGGGTGATACTGGCCTTATAAAAGGAGTTTGGGAGTCTTCCCTCTTCTTGAATTTTTTGAAATAGTTTGAGAAGGATAGGTTTTCTTAAATGTTTGCTGAAATTCACCTGTGAAGTCGTCTGGTCCAGAGCTTTTGTGTGCTGGGAGTTTTTTATTGCTGCTTTGATTTTACTAATTGCTATTGGTCTATTCAGTCTTTCTGCTTCTTCTTGATTCAGTTTTGGAATATTGTATGTTTCTACAAACTTGTCCATTTTGCCCAGGTTGTCCAATTTGTTGACATTTAGTTGTTTGTAGTAATTTTTTAGTATTGTTTGTATTTCTGTGGTATTGGTTTATTTGGGTCCCCTCTTTTTTTCTTGATGAGTGTGGTTCAAGTTTGTCAATTTTGTTTATTGTTTCAAAGAATCAGCTTCTGGAATTGATCATTTTAATTGTTCTTTTAGTCTCTATATCATTTAATTCTGTTGTGATCTTGATTATTTCCTTTCTTCTACTTGCTCTGGGCTATGTTTGTTGTTGTTCCTCCAGTTCTTACAGATGTAGATTAGGTTGTTTATTTGTGATTTTTCTATCTTCTTTAGGTAGGCCTGTAGTGCTGTTTACTTCCCTCTCAGTACTGCCTTTGCTGTGTCCCATAGGTTTGGGGTTGTTGTGCGTTTGTTTTCATTTGTTTCCAGATACTTTTTGATTTCTTCCTTGATCTCATTGTTGACCCATTCATTATTTAATAATATGTTTTTGAATTTCCATGTACTTGAATGTTTTTTAGTTTTTTACCTGAGGTTGGTTTCTAGTTTCAATCCATTGTGATCTTAGCAGATGCTTGATATTATTTCTATTTTATTGAATTTTTGAAGCTTTTTTGGTATTCTATTATGTGGTCTATTTTTGAAAATGTTTCATGTGCATTTGAAAAGAATGTATAATTTGCTTTGTTGGGGTGAAAAGTTCTTATATCAGTTAAGTCCATTTGATCTAGAGTGTCATTCAGTGCCATTATATTCTTGTCGATTCTTTGTTTGGAAGATCTATTCATTGTTGACAGTGCGGTGTTAAAATCCCCTACGATGACTGTGTTGTTGATAATATCTTTCTGAAGATCTCCAAGATTCTTTATTTAGGTGCTCCTATGTTGGGTGCATATAAGCTTTTTTAAATTTTATTTTTATTTACTTTCAGAGTCAGAGGAAGGGAAGGAGAAAGAGAAGGAGAGAAACATTAATGTGTGGTTGCTTCTCACGAGCATCCCCTACTGGGGATCTGGCCTGCATCCCTGACTGGGAATCAAACCAGCAACCCTTTGGTTCACATGCGCAGGCTTGGTCACTGAGCTACACCAGCCAGGGCGGATGCATATATGTTAACAAGGGTTATGTTGTCCTGTTGGGTTACTCCCTTAATTATTATGTAGTGACTTTCTTTGTCCCTTTTTATGACTTTTGTTTTGAAGACTATTTTGTCTGATATAAGTATTGCTACTCCAGCTTTTTTGTGTGTCCATTTGCTTGGAATATTTTTTCCATCCCTTCACTTTCAGCCTGTGTAGATCTTTGTTCTGAGGTGGGTCTCTTGTAGACAGTGTATATGTTTTCTTATCCATTCAGCTACCCTATGTCTTTTGACTGGAGCATTTAATCCATTTATGTAAGGTTATTATTGAATAGGTATTTATTTGTTGCCATTTTTACCATACCTGTGCATCCTCCTCCCATCTCTTCTTTCTATAGCAGTCCCTTTAGCACCTCTTGCAGTGTTGGTTTGGTGCAGATACACTCTTTTAGCCTTCTTTTGTCTGGATAGCTCTTTGTATCACCTTCCATTTTAAATAAGAACCTTGCTCGGTAGAGTAGTCTTGGTTGTAGGTCCTTGCTTTTCATTACTTGGAATATTTCGTGCCAGTCCTTCCAGCAGTGTTTCTGTTGAGAAATCAGCCAACAGCCTTATCAGAGCTCCCTTGTATGTTACTAGGTCTTTTTCCCTTGCTGCTTTTAAGGTTCTCTTTGTCTTTAAAATTTGCCCTTTTAATTATGATGTGTCTCAGAGTAGGTCTGTTTGGGTTCATCTTGATTAGGACTCTCTGTGCTTCCTGAACTTGCACAACTTTTTCCCTCAACAAGTTAGGGAAGTTTTCTGCTATTATTATTTCAAACAGGTTTTCTATCCCTTGCACCTTTTCTTCTCCTTCTGATAGTTCTATGATGAGAATGTTGTTATCTTCCATGTTCTGAAGCTCCCTTAATCTGTCCTTGTTCTTTTTGAGTCTTTTTTTGTTTTGTTGCTCTGACTGGGTATTTCTACCCATCCTCCAGCTCGCTGGTTTGGTACTCCATTCCATTCAGTGTGCTTTTAATTCCTTCTGTTGTATTTTTCATTTCAGATATTATGTTCTTAATTTCTTCCTGGTTTGTATTTGTAGTTTCTGTGTCCTTTTTCATGTTGCTGTAGTTCCCATGAAGTTCCTTGTAGCTCCCATAAAATTTCTTGTAGTTCTGAGTTCCTTGAGCATCCTTATAAGCATTATTTTGAACTCAGTGTCTGCTAGATTGCTTACCTCAATTTCATTTAGTGCACTCTCTGGGGATTCTTCCTTTCCTTTCATTTGGGGGGGTTACTTGTTTGTCTTCTCATTTTAGGTGACTCTTTTTGTTTGTTTCTATGTCTTAGGTTGCTCTGCTTTGCCTACCTGTCTTGGTGGGGTGGACTTCTGTAGTAGGACTTCTGTGGGACTCAGCGATGCAGTCTTTTTGATCTCCTGATCTGTATGTTCTGGGGTTGCCCTTTATTCATTTTATATGGACTCTCTTGTACATGGGCTTTGGTTATTGATGGCTCATTCGTTGTTGGGTTCTCCCCTCCTGCAGGCTGACTTGGAGTCTCAACCCCCACCATGTCTTATATGCTGTTGTACAGGTGCTGGTTAACAAAGCACTACTACCCAGAAAACCAAACCCATGCCAGCAAAAATAACCTCCTACCACATCGGCAGTATCAATAGCAATTGAGCAAAGATGAATAAAGGTGGAGAGAGATTAAGAATAATATAGGAAAAAGGGAATATGAGATGACTAAAGGAGAGAATGATTTTGTGTTTGGAGAAGGAAGAGAATAACAGGGAACAGAAACAAGGCAAAAAAAGGGAGAAAATAAAATTTAAAACATAAGTAAAACAGGGAAGGGTGTTGGCAAAATGGAGTAAGAAAAGGGAAGAGTAGAATACAAGATTTGAAATCAAATTTAAAAAGTAGTGAACCAAAGAGAAGAAAAATGCAGAAAAACCATAAGAGGGTCAATAACAGTGACAGCTAAGCAAAGATTAATAAAGGTGGAAGGAGAATAAGAATATTCTTATTCTTATAGTCTTTGCTTAAGAAAAGAAAAGAGGGAATATGAGATGTCTACAGTAAGGAAAAGTGATTTTGAGAGTATAGAGGGAAGACAAATAATGAGAGTAAGGAATAAGATCCAGGCTAAGAAAGGGAAAAAAATAAAATTCCAAACTCAAATAAGCATGGGCAGGGAGAAGGCAAAATGAAGTAAGATAGGGGGAGTGTAACCTATGAGATATGAAATGGGAAAAAAATAGTGAATAAATAGGAATGCAGTTGAAGAATAACAGCAATAACCATAATATCCACACCAAATAAGCCATAATTTATAAATATGGAAAGAAAATTATAAGAATGAGAAAAAGAATGAGAATTGACTAAAGGAAGAAAGAATGATTTTGAGAGGATAGAGGGAGGAGAGTAAGGAGCAGGAACAAGATGTGGTAGTATGGGGGAAAATGAGATTTACAGCAAAGGCGTGAAAGGACAGGAAGAAGGCAGAGTGGAGTAAGAGAAGGGAAGGGTAGAGTGTGAGGTTTTAAATGAAAATAAAAATCTAAATAAAAAGAAAGAATAGTGAATTGGTTGAAATACACTTGACACAAAAGAAGTCTTAAAAGGCTCTGTGGAAGAAAAAATAATACAAATTCTGAAGAGGAACAAGGTGGAATTCTTCTCAGCAGCACGGGTGTCCAATTTGTGGGCCACATGTGGCCCAGGATGGCTATGAATATGGCCTAAGACAAAAATCATAGGTTTACTTAAAATGTTATGAGATATTTTTGTGACTACTTGTCACAATGTATTTAATGTGTGGCCCAAGAGAACTCTTGTTCCAGTGTGACTCAGAGATGCCAAAAGGCTGAACACCCCTGTAGCAGAGTTTGGTGTTTGCCTTCTGCCTTCTTTTTCTGGCTCCGACTCTGGTTTTTTGTCAGCTCAAGGTCCTAGGGTGGGTTGTCCAACTTCAGGCAGCACCACCAATATCACCTTCCCCCGCTCTAGAGGGGGCTTCTATTGCGATTGGGATAGTGGGGCCCTGGGTCTCCCTTGGGAAGCACTGTTCAGTCTTCTGGGACGTTGTGGGTGTGTTCCCCCGCCCCTGCATCGCCCATCTTGTTCTGTCTTAGCTTATTTCCAGTAGTGTATAGTTGATGCTGAATTAGCTGTCTGTGTCAAAGGAGGAACCAGTCTGTGTAAGAGGGTCCGCTCTTTATTGCTTGGTGCTGAGGGCAGCTCCGTGTGAGAGCCGAGGCTGGGCGGGGCCCTGATTCCCCCTTGCTGCATCAATTTCTGATCTCCCTGCTTTGCTGGGCTCAGTGAAATAGAGCCCTAGGAACCAGTGTATTTTGTCTCCTTGAGAGAAGTTCAGAATGGGCCCTTTAGGATTTCTCTTTCTGTCTTTCTCTTGTGGATGTGCACCCTGTAGGGGGTTCTTGAGCCTCTCCTGCTTGCAGTCCTGCAGGAGGTAGGGCCTAGATGCATCCTTCCCTTCCTGGAGGTTCGATTCCCCCACCCTGGGGGAACAGGGCTCTGTCTCACTGCAAATAATCTCAGGTGCTCTTGCTTGCCCAGTTCCTAGCCCGTTGCCCTTGTAACAGACTCAGTCCTGAATTCTCCACTCTGTGCAGCCTCCATCCTGCTAGCTGTGCTGGGCTGGACCTGAGAAATCTCCTTGCTGTGCTCCTTTCTTCTTTCTCAGCCCAGCTGCACTCATTAAGAGCAAACCACACCCTCAATCTTTTCCCCTTGCTTGGCAGGGCAGCTGCACAAGGGTTCCCTGCCCAGCATACCTCATTGTCTCTTTTTAAAGTCTCTCCAGGCATTTCCACTGCAGCACCGAGTCACTGTGTGGCTTTCTGCACACACCACCTCTTCAAAAAGTTAGAACTCTCTCACAGTCAAAACTGACTGCAGCTTGTCTCCACCTGACAGAGGTGCGTGTAGAATGCCTGTCTGGCACTCTTCTGGTTGGTATTTATTGCTGTGGCTGTGGCCGTGCTGCTCCGTGTGTGTGTGTGTGTGTGTGTGTGACCATGCCCACGGTACTTCCCCTTCAACCTATAAAATCTCCTTAAACCACCTGTTGGGAAGTGTCTTCTGTACTTCTTGGCTTCCAGTCCGCTGAGATTCTGTTGAATAATCAGGTTTTTAGAAGATCAGCCAAATATTCGAATTGGGAACAAGAGCAAGTGGATTCATCTTCCACCTACTTTGCTACCATCTTCTCTCCTACTTTCTGTGACTTTTCATTCTACTAACATAAGCACAGAATTTTGTTTGTTGTTTTCCAAATTGAAATATAATCTACATATAGTGAAATGCATATATCTTAAATGTTCAGAGTAATAAGTTTTGATAAATACAAATTCTCTGTAACCCTTTTTATAATCAAATTATAGAACATTTCCACTATCCCAGAAAGTTTCCTTGAATCTTTTCCAGTCAGTCCTCATCCCCTCCCACTGCCCAAATCCCTGAGATGCTGTTGACCTATAGCTTTGTGCGTTCTAAAATTGTACAGGATGTACTTTTTTTATTGGCTTGGCCTAGTTCACCCGGCATAGTTTTTGAGATTCATCCATGTATTGACAGTATCAGTAGTTCTGATTGCTCCATATTCTTGCCAGTCTTGGGGGTATCACCGTTTTTCATTTTAGTGGGTATGTAATGTGTAAGCATAGTTTTGATCATAGTGAATATACAATCTCTCTCCTGACCCCAGTGTTGGAATATTACCTGAATGATAATTTCTGATCTTTTGTCATAAGCCATATTAGAAAATACTGTGGTTTGAATATTTCCTTTGGATGACAAGTCCTTTATACTATTGTAAATTAACTGAGAATCATAAAGCTGAAAGTGCACTTAGAGATCCTTTAATAGAAAACCCTCATTTTATAGATGAGCAAACTGACTTGAAATTTAAGTGACTAGTTAGTGCTAAATGTAGGCGAATTGATTTTGATTTAATGTTTTTGATCCAATGCCTTTTTTCTTAATGTTTTTTGAGTCGTATTTATTTTCTTTGTAATAAATGGCCAGTTAATGTGTACCTTTTGTTTTACACTCTCTTCAGAAAATTTTTGGTATAGATGAGTTAGATAAGGGGAACAAAGTTAAAGTGGCTTCATTCATTTAATTTCCCCTTATTTTAGCGCTCTCTCTTTTTTTTCCTGTCCTTATGGTTAAAGAAATAAGACCAGAAGAGACAAAAATAGAAAGGTGGGAGCAACTCTGAGGAACTTGCAGTTGAGGATGTCATAATAAGTCCTTTTAACTTGCTTCTTCCCACTTGACTTTCAGGAATTGAATCCTGTTATTTAACTCTGCCTTCATGTCCCTAGGTACGCTGGTGCCTTGAGAGCTTCAGGGGAAATGGCTTCAGCCCAGTATATTACTGCAGGTGAGTGTCTGAAAAATACATCCTTTTCAAGAGAGGACATGGTATTCACTAGATGTTATTTTTCACTCACAGTTTGTTAGTACCTTTCAATTTATAAAATGTGTTTTGTAAAACATTACCTCATTAAAGTTGGACTACTTACTGTAAACTACTTGGGACTGATTATATTTAAATTATAAACCAGTGATGTGTGTCCTTTTTGAGAAACAATATTTGGGTTAAATTATAATTTTGACTTTAGATTCTGTTAATAAAATATATATTATTTTGGATATCCAGAGATAGGTTTTGTTATAGTTGATGAAATCATTAATAAAAGAGAGTCTCATAGTGTAAGTGGGGTATGAGGAATGAGGAGAAATAGAAATTCTTAAAGGATAGAAATAACTTATTTCTTCATTACACAGGACCATGTATCCCCCCCGTCTCATTTTGGGGCATTTTGACAAAATGAGTACCCTCTTAAATCATGGGGCTAGGTTAATAGAGTTTTTATAGGTGTGTGTGTGTGTGTGTGTGTGTGTGTGGCAGCTTTATTGAGATATTCATATACTATACAATTCACTCATTTGAAGTATATAATTCATTGTTTCTTAGTGAATTCATATAGTTGTGCAACCATCACCAAAATCAATTTTAGAGTATTTTGAGCATTCCAGAAAGAAACCTTATCTTGTAGCAGTCACCTCGTTTTCCCTTCCTCACTCCCAGCCCCACACAAACCACTAATCAGCGGTCTGCCTCTGGAGATTTGTCTGTTCCAGACTTTTGGTATAAGTGGTATTATACAATTTGTGGGTTTTTTTGACTGGCTTCTTTTCTCTTAGAATGTTTTCAAGGTTCATCCACATTAGAGCATGTAGCCGTACTTCATCCCTTTTTATTGCTGAATAAGATTGTATTGATTGGATGCACCACATTTCATTTATCCTTTCCTCATTGAAAGGCATTTGGGTGGTTTCTGCTCTTTGCCTATTACAAGTATTGCTGAGCATTCTGTGTATAAGTCTGTGTGTGAACATATGTTGTTACTTCTCTCGGGTAAACCTCTAGGAGTGAATTGCTGGGTTATATGGTGGCTATATTTAACCTTTTGAGGAACTGCCAGGCCATTTTCCAAAGCAGGAGCATCATTTTACATTCCTTTCAGCACGTATGAGTGTTCCAGTTTCTCAGTATACTTGATATCTCAGTAATGCTGGATTTTTTTTTGTCCTTGATTATAGCCATTCCAGGGATCTGAAGTAGTATCTTACTGTGGTCAGCTATTAATTTTTAATACTATAAGCAGTGAGTTTCTTTGTGTCATTTGGAGTTAGAGATTTCCTCTAACCTTCTTTCCTAAAAGGAGATTTAGTTTTTTGAAATCAAGTTTTTAATGAGCAAATCTAGTTCATTTGATTGCTTATGTATTTAAGAGTAATTCAGAATTTTCAGCAACTTTTTCAGTGTCTTCTAGAAGGCTTGTAGTATTGATGGGATAGTTATTTTTTGCTTCTTGACTTTTTAAACTTTATTTTTTTAAGCGTTTTTGAAAATTGATTTTTAGGAGGGGAGAGGGAAGAAGCATAGGTTGTTCCATTGATCAATGCATTCATTTGTTGCTTCTTATCTGTCCCCTGACCGGAGATTGAACTTGCAACCTTGGCGTATTAGGAGGGTGCTCTGAACAGCTGAGCTAGGGCTAGACTTGCTTATTTTGAACTAAATTTAAATTCACAGAAAAGTTCCAAGAATTCACCAATTACAAATTTTTTTGACACATCTGGTTCATCGTTCTCTGTAATACATATTCTTTTTTTCTGAACCATTTGAGAGTAAGTTGCACACGTCATGTCTTTTATTTCTGAATACTTCCATGTGTATTTCCTAAGGATTAGGACATTCCTAACCATAGGACGATTTTTAAAGTCTGGGGATTTAACACTGATGTAGTACTCTAAAATATAGACATTATTTATTTTTCATTCTCACCTGAGGACAGACTATTTACATTTTGACAGTAGAGCCAAAATTGCCCACTGTAAAGTTGTGTTAGACGAAGACGTCGGTCAGAGGGAGGGTTCAGACTCAGAATTGTGTACAGCTGGTGATCGTGTTGTGCAGTCTGGGGAGTTCCTGCAGTTTGAACACACATGTTTTTCTTATTAGGAATCTAACAATTATAAAAGGAATACATGTATACAAAAACAGTTATTAAGCAGTTCTTTTATAGTAATTGAGATTTAATTTACAGTAGCATGTGTTAAATAATATGCCACTGTTTTACTAAGGTACTGTTTGCTTTGTTTTTAAGCCCTTAGAGATTTGTTCGATTCCATGGATAAAACTTCTTCTAGTATTCCACCTATTATTCTACTGCAGTTTTTGCACATGGCTTTTCCACAGTTTGCAGAGAAGGGCGAACAAGGACAGTATCTTCAACAGGTAATCAGGGCAAGGCTCTTGGTTTCATTTTGTAAATGTAAAGCTTAGGTTTTCTACACTTATTATACTTACTGGAGTTTATTTGGAAATAAAAATATCAGTCCTCTCTAGTTTAAACCACTGTTATATATTGCCTGGAGTGGTCATCTTGTTCACTTGTGTTTCTTTGCAGTGTTTCTCTGTGTAGCTCCCAAACTCCTTTTAAAATGTAAATAAGATGGTGTTGGTCTCTGTTCAATACTTCCTGGTGATCTTCTCTTCCTAAATAATTGAAATTCTAAATAATCCTAAATAATTAGCCTCTGGCTACTTTTTTGAATTTATCATGTGCTGCTGTCCTCCTTGCTCACCTCTCTCCAGATACTGGCTTCCTTGCTATTTTTTAAACCCTCCAAAAATCCTCTTTCTGCAGGACCTTTGCTTTTTTTTTTTTTTTTCCTGTGTAAATTTTGAGATTACATTTATTATAGCTGGGGACAGTGAACAAGGAAGGGTTCAGGATAGAAGAAGCAATAGGAGAGCCTGTCTAGGCAGGGGTACTTTGTCTGTCTAGAGACATAGGAAAGAAGTGAGCCATAGTGGGGCTGCTGTCAGCCCACTGGAAAGTTGGCGAAAAAAGAGCCTTGGAGACAGGTTCAGGGGGTTAGCCCAGGATGAGCTGCCGCTGCCCACTTCTCCCCTGGCTGCAAGTCTCATGAGGACCCTTAGAATTTAGGAGGGAGAAAATTCACTTGAAAAGAAGACAACTGAAGTGCCCCAAGGAGGGCAGCCAGAGTCTTTGCTCTTGTTCCTTTGGCTCTTAATACATGACTTTCACTTTCCTCTTTACCTTCAGGTCTCAAGGCTCAAATGTTGAGGCATCAGACAGGTTCCCCTTGATTATCCTATTGACGTAGCACACTTTTCCTTCTCCCAGTCACTCTGCTCCCGTATTGCCTTCTTTCCCCCTTTACTACCCTTCTATGTACTTGAATTTATGTTATATTTTGTTTATCTAGGTTTCCCATTAGGACCTTTCTAGTTTGTTTACTGCTGTGTGTTCCTAGTGTCCAGAACAGTGTTTAGCATAATCAGGGGCTCAGTAAATATCTCTCTTTATTTTAATTAAGTTTATTGGGTGACATTGGTTAATAAAATTATATAGATTTTAAGTACAGTTCTACCATAAAAACATCTCTTGAATGAATGAAAAGAACTATTTTGGAATTTCTTCATTGTTTTGAAGATCATAAAAGATCAACATTGGCTTAAAATTTTTGAAGAAAAAAATTAGCTTTCTTCTCCTTCCCTAAGGACACTAATTATTTTGGAAGGATTCTGTAGACCAAACACTGTCATAGCCAGGATTATTTACTGTGTCATTTTTAAAATTACAGGATGCTAATGAATGTTGGATACAAATGATGCGAGTATTGCAACAGAAATTGGAAGCCATAGAGGATGATTCTGTTAAAGAGGTAATTGAAATATATTTGCAATTATTTATTTTCATTATACTTTGATTCAATCCCCACCCTAATGGCTTGAAATAAATTCATCTTAATAGATAGGCATGTACTTGCATACTTTAGATGTTCAATCTGTAGTTGGAATTTAAAAGCTTGCATTTGACACTTAAATTAATGTATTTTTATTAAATTTAATTGATATTATTGAGCATCTGTAGTTTTTTCATAATGTTTTTTGAACAGCAGAAGGATTTTATAGAAAGGGATTACATTTTAAAAAGCTTAAATATGTTTCACTAAACTGGATTGTGTGGGAGGAAATATAATTTCATAATGTAAAATAGACATTTTTATTTTAATTTTTGCAGACAGATTCTTCATCTGCATCAGCATTGACACCTTCTAAAAAGAAAAGTTTAATTGATCAGTTCTTTGGAGTTGAGTTTGAAACTACGTATCCTTATGAGCCAAGATATATATAAACTACTCATAACTTATTAAGAAGTGAATGAAGTAAATTGGTATAAATAATGTTAACTGATGGGAATGGTGGGTGGGATATGAAGAAAAATTCTTTAGAGGTTTTTATGTCTAAGCAATATCATGGGAATTAGAAATTTGGAAAAATATACCCATTGGAGTGAACTTGAAGTTTAGATAACTCTATATGTTAAGGATATTCAATATTGTTTCCTAAGAACATCTTTTTAAAAAAATATATATTTTATTCATTATGCTGTTACAGTTGTCCCATTTTCCCCCCCTTTATTTCCCTCTGCCCTGCATCCCACCTCCCACCCCCATTCTCCTGCTTGGTTCATGTCCATGGGTCGTACATATAAGTTCTTTGGCTTCTCCATTTCCTATGCTATTCTTAACCTCCCCCTGTCTATTTTGTACCTACCACCTATTCTTCTTATCCCCTGTACCTTTCCACCCATTCGTCTCCCTCCCCCTCCCCACTGATAACCTTCATATGATCCCCATTTCTGTGATTCTGCTCCTGTTCTAATCGTTTGCCTAGTTTTTTTTTTTTTTTACGTTCAGTTGTTGATACTTGTGAGTTTGTTGTCATTTTTACTGTTCATAGTGTTGATCATCATCTTTTCTTAGATAAGTCCCTTTAACATTTCGTATAATAAGTGCTTGGTCGTGATGAACTCCTTTAACTTGACCTTTTCTGGGAAACACTTTATCTGCCCTTCCATTCTAAATGAAAGCTTTGCTGGATAGAGCAATCTTGGATGTAGGTCCTTGCCTTTCATGACTTGGAATACTTCTTTCCAGCCCTTTCTTGCCTATAAGTTTTCTTTTGAGAAATCAGCTGACAGTCGTATGGGCACTCCTTTGTAGGTGACTGTCTCCTTTTCTCTTGCTGCTTCTAAGATTCTCTCCTTATCTTTAATCTTGGGTAATGTAATTACAATGTGCCTTGGTGTGTTCCTCCTTGGATCCAACTTCTTAGGGACTCTCTGAGCTTCCTGAACTTCCTGGAAGTCTATTTCCTTTGTCAGATTGAGGAAGTTTTCCTTCATGATTCAGATGTGGGAATGTTTAAAGTTGTCCCGGAGGTTCCTAAGCCTGTCCTAATTTTTTTGAATTCTTCTTTCTTCATGCTGGTTGAATGTTTATTTCTCCCTTCTCCAAATAATTGTTTTGGGTCCTGGTTTTCTTCCCGTCACTGTTTATTCCCTGTACATTTTCCTTTATTTCATTTTGTATAAACTTCACTTTTTCCTCTATTTTTGGCCATACTCAACTATTTCTGTGAGCATCCTGATTATCAGTGTTTTAAACTGCATCTGATAGGTTGGCTATCTATTCATCTCTTAGTTCTGTTTTTGGAGCTTTGATCTGATCTTTAATTTGGGCTGCAATTTTTTTGTCTCATCCTCCTGTTATGTAGTAAGGGGTGGTGGAGCCTTAGATATTCACCAGGGTGGGGAAGCCCACTTTGCTGTGTTGTGGTGCTGTGTTTGGGGAGGGGACTAAGAGGTAACAGTGCCACTTGCTCAGCTCTTGGGTACTTTCAGTCACTTCCCCAGCTACCCACAAGCAAATTGGGCCCTTCAGGTGCTGATTCCCGGGTGGGTGGGATTGTGTACCTTCTAGAACCCTGTGGGCCTCTTCAACGAACTCTTCGTAAGGCTGGGAGTTTCTCCTGCCACCGAAACTCTTACAGATTTTTATAGCCGAAGGTTTTGAGGCTTTATTTTTCTGCGCTGGAACCCTGGGTAGTGTGGAACCCTGGGTTGTGTGGTCTGTCTCACTCCCCAGTTGTTTGTCCCAGTTATCTGGTTACCCACATAGAAATGTGGGGCTGCTCCACCTGCCAGACACTGCCTTGCTGGGCGTCTTATCTGCCTCAGCTGCCTGACTCTGCCCCTCCTTCCAGTCTGAATGAGTGTGTCATTTTTAACTGCTTGGTTGTTGGACTTCCATACAGTTCAGTTTTCTGGCAGTTCTAGTTATTTTTTGTCTTTAAATTTGTTGTTGTCCTTCTTTTGGTTGTGTGAAGAAGCAAAATGTATCTATCTACACCTCCATCTTGGCCAAAAGTCTCCTAAGAACATCTTTTGTGGAGTCCACTTCATTAATTTCCCTCATAAAGAATTAATTTTTAATTGTATGAAATGTAGTACATCAGCTAAATAAATGAGATGGAAACAATTTATAAAACATGAATTTAGGAAAGTATTATTTTCTAGGTGATGGACAGAGGCTTACAAAAAGATTTCTCTTTATGTATCTTTGGGTTATTAAGAACATTTTAAGAAAATATAAATTTGTTTAACATTTATGCTTTTCATACATTCATTGCTCATTGTTGTTGGTAAGTGAATGAACATTTTTAAATATGTTGAAATAAATCTCTGTTGGAAGACGAAAATGTTTTAAATACTGAGGAATGATACCATTAATTTTAATAGCATTAGGATAGTTGATTCAAGATTATATAGTAAATTGAATGTCTGTTAGCATATTCCTTATCTTATTTCACAAAGCATGAAATGTACAGAATCGGAAGAAGAAGAAGTCACTAAAGGAAAGGAAAGTCAGCTTCAGCTTAGCTGTTTTATCAATCAAGAAGTCAAGTATCTTTTTACAGGACTTAAATTGGTAAGAACAGTTAGAGTCAATCCTCTTTATTTGTGGACTCCGTATTTGCAAATGCACCTACTTGTTAAAATTTTATTTGTAATCCATCATCAATAGTTGTGGTGTTTTCATGGCCATTTGAGGACATGCTTAGTGTGACAAAAATTTATTTTAGTTTTATCCCTACCTGGGGATATGTTTTTTGAGTTTTAGAGAGAAAGGAAGTAGGGTGGGAGGAGAGAAAGAAAGAAACATTGATGTGAGAGAAACACTGATCGGTTGCCTCCCATGATCGAATGTGAAGCCTACGCACGTGCCCTGACTGGGAGTTGAGTCCTCAGCCTTCTGGTATGTGTGACGATGCTCGAGTAGCTGAGCCACCTGGCCAGGGCTAGTGTGGCAACAGTTTTGAGTCAGCTGGCACACATTATGTCACCTGAGGTCCAGGTCCAGTAGGTGATGCTCTTTCTCGTTTCAGCTCTCACAGTATAAACAGGTGTCCTTCTTGCAGTCATTTGACAGTCTCACGTTTTTGAGCTTGTTGATTTTGCTGTTTAAAATGGCCTTCAGGCACAGTGCTGAAGTGCTATCTGATGTTTTAAGTGCAAGAGAGCAGTGACATACCTTAAGGAGAAAATTAAGTTTCTTAGCTAAGTTTCATTCAGGGGTGTTTTAGTGTAGCTGTGTGTTAAGTACTCTGTTAACAAATAACAGTGTTTGTGAAGCAAGGTGTCATTATAGAGAAACGCCCATAAAACAAGGTTGTGTATTGATTGGTTGATGAAAATGAGGCCAGAGGCTTTCAGGGGGACTCTGAGGGTTTGATAGTGGGGATATGTTAGTAATTCTGACGTGTAAACTGGGACTGTCCTGTGCGGGTCAGGCCACGTAGTCATTCCACCTGCCGTTGCACTGGTACTGCAGCTGAGGCTCCGGAACTCGGTGACTGACTCTGGTCTGTGGCAGAGCCAGATCCAGCACTTGCTCCTTTCATTATTCAGTGAGTGCTCTTCGCCCAGCGACATAGTAAAGAAGGCACTGTAGTGAGCAGATGGATAAAATATAATGGATTTGCTTGCCAGCTTATTAATTTGATGTGATTTGGGGAATATGCACATCCTTTTGAAGGATAGGCAGTGAACTGGGGCAGGAATTAGATTGATATATAAGATAATTTGTTGTCTGAGGAGTAGAAAGGCAGACGTGATTGTGAAGATATGTATAATTGCCAAAACTAGATTAACAGAGGGTTTTTTTGTTACAACTTTTCTCAAATTTAGTAATAACTGACTGGTTCTGCAAGGCTTTTATACATCAGACATAAAGAACTAAGGTTTCTTGCATTCTCTTAATTTTTGTATAATACAAATATTCTAATAAACCATGAGTAGGGAATACCATAAAAGGCTATCTAATGTTATGTAATAAGCAGTATAGACTCTCAGAATTTGAGTCACATTTGGGTCATAATTTAAAAACCTTAAACATTATTTATGCTTATATTCCAGCGAGTTCACACCAGAGTAAATGTTTTGATGCTATCTGTTGCCCTTTAAGAACTGAATCAGAGCCCTGACCTGTGTGGCTCAGTTGGTTGGGCTTTGTTCCATAGAGCAAAAGGTCGCCAGTTTGATTCCTGGTCAAGGCATATTTCTAGGTTGCAGGTTTGGTCCCAGGTCAGGGTGCATTATGAGAGGCAACTGATGTTTGTCACACCAATGTTTCTGTCCATCTTTCTCCTTCGCTTCCCCGTCTCTGAAAATAAATAGAAATTTTTTAAGAAAGAACTGAACCATATCTAAAAATAAAAGTGTTCCCACATTGTCTTCATAGGGATTATTTCTCAGTGGTATATAAATCCATTGATGTATGAGGTCTGCCCAGAAAGTATCTAGCCATGTACTATGAAAAATAGAGACATTTATTGAAGAAGATAGAAGATACAGGAAACATTGTACATAGGACAATGATGCCTCAGTCCCCTTTAAACTGGGCACCTTGGAACTTCACACAGTTCTCCCAGCACCACTTCCACTATTTAAAACACTTTGCAAAATCCTTTATTGGAATTGCACCCAGCTTCCCAGTTGTATTTTCCTGAGTCTCATCAACAGTCTGAATTTTTTTCCCTACAAAGGTGATTTTAATTTTGGGAAAAACCAGAAGTTGCAGAGCACCAAATCTGGGCTGTAGAGGGGCTGAGTCAACTGGGTGATTTGATACTTCACCAAAACACTCTACATGAGATGTGATGCATGAGTGGGTGTGTTGTGATGAAGCTGCCAATCACCAGTTGCCCATAGCTGTAGCCATTTTCATTATATGCAGCTTTCAACCTACAGAGAACATTGCGGTAGCACTCCTTATTAACTGTTTGGTCTGGAGGGGCATACTTGTGATGGACAATACCTTCCCAATCAAAAAACACAGTTAACATGGTCTAGGTCTTGCTGTGACTTAGCTGGGCCTTCCTTGGCCGTGGAGAACCAGGCAACTTCCATTGGGATGACTAGGCTTTGGTTTTTGGATCATAGCTGTAGACCCACACTGGTCATATCTAGTTATGACCTCCTTGAGGAACCTGATTCATTGGTAGGTGGTTTGAATCAAGTCATTAGCAACTGCAGCACGGTGTTCCTTCTGCTCTGGTAGCAGAAGCCATGGAATGAATTTTGCTATGACACGTTTCATGCCAGATTCTGCATCAAAATCTTGGACACAGTAGTTTTTGGAATCCCCAGATCAGCTTCTAGTTCTCACAGTGTCTGTTGCTGATCTTTGTTAATTGCAGGCCCTAAAAGGTTCAACATTCCCAGGTATTCTGCTTATTGCAGGCCTTCAGAACCTGGATCACTTTCAAAAGAATCTTGACCATCTTTGAAGGGTTTGTGCCACACTTTTTATTTGTGCTACACTCATTGCATCATCCCAGAAAGCCTTCTGAATCATCTGAGTAGTTTCTGTGGAGGACTGTTCAGGCTTAATGCTGAATTTGATGCAGATTCCTTTCTCTGCTCAGTCATTTTGAATAATGCACCAGCTACACAGTACACATACTCCCTCAATGGTGTCTACCATCTCCACTGACTAGTACAGTGAAGTGATCATTGCTCACGCATGTGCATTCCAGTCCACTCACCTTGGCTGCCAGGTTACATTGGCATCATGCAAACTGTTCCTGTTATATTGACAGTGGCTGGACTTTTTCTGGACAGACCTTGTACATTGTCTGTTAAGTAGTGCTAACTTTTAAAAGAATTAAAGGCATGATTGTATATTGTGGAAAAAAATTTTAGAAACTAATGTTTGGTCTTTTGTTACGTTGTTTTTTAGCGACTTCAGGAAGAAATCACCAAGCAGTCGCCAACATTGCAAAGAAATGCTTTGTATATCAAATCAGTAAGTTGTGCATTGTTTTTGAAATTGAATTCCATTTTGTTAAAAGTTTTTCAGTTAATTGTTGTTGACCAGTCTTTGTTTTAACCAAATCAAGGAATGAAAAACTTGCGTGCTTTCATGTAATACAATTTCTTTGTATTGTCTCTTCTTAGTCCAAGATAAGCCGACTGCCTGCTTACTTGACTATTCAGATGGTTCGATTTTTTTATAAAGAGAAAGAATCTGTGAATGCTAAAGTTCTTAAGGTTAGTAATGAACTTTTCATTTTTTTATTTATGATTTTTAGAGAGAGAAAAACATTGATTTGTTGTTCCACTTATGTATGCCTTCATTGGTTGAGTCTTGCATGGGCCCTGACCAGGGATCGAACCTGCAACCTTGCTGTATAGGGACTAGCTCTAACCAACTGAATTACCCAGCCAAGGCAGTAACGAACTTCTTAGTGTAATAAAAAATTACTCTTTGAAGACAATCCCTTACAGTAGGTTTTTTTATTCTTTTAGGGATAGCTAAATTTTCTTTGAAATACTGTGAATAGGAAAGTTATTAACATTAGACTAGTGGTTGTTAACCAAGATGGGTATTGGAATTATCTCTTGGCCTTTTTATTTTAAATTTATGTACATGCCTGACTTTTCCAGATTCTGATTAAGTTGGGCCTGAGGTTACATTTTTTAAAAGATTTCCAGATAATTCTCATGGATGTCCTCTAGTCCCCAGAAACATTGCCCTAGATCAGATCCTCAACTCCAGTATGATATACTGCACTCTGTTCTATGCAGTTTTTTCTTCCTGGTGAAAGGAGTGTTAAATTATTGGTACTCAAAGATACTTGAGCTGTAGTCTGTTGATGTAGGAGCCAGCCTCACAATGTAGCTGTTTTATTGAACTGTAGCTCTGCTTCATATCCATTGTCCCTAAACCTTGGGAGAGGTATATATAGTTCTAGCCTATTGAGCTGAAATTCATAGTTTGTTTTCAGATACACTTAGTGTTATATTTGAAGGTTAACTGTAGTTGAAGTGTCTACTAGTGTTAACTTTGTATATTAATGTTAGTTATTGAACTATATCACTATTGTTTCTATGTAAAGTTGTATTTCAAATTACAGTAAAAAATGATCCCATTTGTAAGTTGACATCATTGCTGGTTTTAAGTCTCCATTATTTTCATAGCAACTGGTCTAATATTTCTAAAATGTGTCTTTTTCATATAAACTTTGGTAACTGCTATGTGGTCAATTTCACGGGTTAAAATGTTTAGTGGAAAAAAGTTAAAAATTTTTCTTACCTTAAAGTTAGGACCACATTGAAAATGAGCAGTGTGATATTTTCAACTGCCTAGATTTCTAAGTGATTTACAGATTTCATTTTCAACTTTAGGTGAGTTATGAAAGCATGACTTTTTAAAAAAGATTTTATTTACTTATATATCTTTAGAGGAGAAGGGAAGGAGAGAAGGAAATATCAATGTATGGTTGCCTCTGGTGCGTTACCCTCTGGGAACCGACCTGCAGCCCAGGCATGTGCCCGACTGGGAATTGAACCTCGATTCTTTGGTTCACAGGCCCGCGCTCAATCCACTGAGCTACACCAGCCAGGGCAAGAAATCATTACTTTTAAAAATGTGATAGAGCCCTGGCTGGTCTGGCTCAGAGGACTGAGTGCTGGCCTGCAAAGTGAAAGAAAGGTTGCCGGTTACGTTCCCAGTCAGGGCACACGCCTGTGAGTGGGCGTGCAACAGGCAACTGATTGATATATCTCTTTTACATCTTTCTCCCTCCCTTCCCCTCTCTTTAAATAAATAAAATCTTTTAAAAACTAGAAAATGTGTGATATTTTAAGTAACTACCTTTGTAAGTCTGTTTACACATTATTTTTCTCTGACTTGTATATAGGATGTTAAATTTCCTCTTATGTTGGATGTGTACGAACTGTGTACACCAGAACTTCAAGAGAAAATGATCTCTTTTCGATCAAAATTCAAGGATCTGGAAGATAAAAAAGTGAATCAGCAGACAAAGACAGTAGGTTCTTAATTGCTGTTTTTTTAATCCTAACATTTTAATCTTTGATCTTCAGTGGTTACTTTGCATTGTTAATTTACTGTAAAAAATGGATGACCTATATTTTATTTAGCTCATATACAAATTCAACATATTGGTGCAGGCCTTTAAAGTTTTAGTTGTATTTTAGCATAAGAAAAAGAACTCTAGTTATAGTGAGGGTCCTTTATAGTAGAATAAGGTTAATATATTCGTTTTTCTTATAATTTGCCCCTTAGATTCCTTTTCTATTTAGCTCCTCAAAGCACTTCACATAAAATCTTGCCTAGTAGTATCAGTGTGTTTTATTATTTTTCCTGGAAGGCATGAAGTTACCTCCATTTTTTAGATGGAAGTGGGGGTACAGAATACTGATTCATTTATGTCCGTTGCAACTGCTAAGTAGCATTTTTTAGTAAGTGCTGCTGGTATGCCTGTAACTCCTACACTTAAAACTGTATCAACTTTATATTTAACAGATTATATTTTGGGTTCAGATAAAGTACAACTAAATTATTATGTGTTGATTTTTTTTCAAATGAAACAATATTTCCTGGTAACCAAGATTTTCACTTGTGATATTATAATATGTCAAACTTTAAATTCTTCCGTGGATTACCATTTGTGTGTGTGTCTAAAGCAGTTTTTTTAAATTTAAACTTTATTCTGAGATAATTGTAGAATCATAATTATAAGAAGTAAATCATGTGCAGTTATAAGAAATAATACAAAGATATCCTGAGTACCTTTAACCCAGTTTCCCCTGTGGTAACGTCTTCAAAATTACACTACATTATCACAACCAGGATATTAACATGGATGCAGTCTAGGTACAGTCCATTTCTATCACCGCACGGATTGCGCTGGCCTTTTGTAGCCAAACTCGCATTCCTTTTCCCCCTGCCCTCTCCTTAATTCCCAGCAACCACTAACCTGCTCTCCATTTCTATCATTTTGTTATTTCAAGAAAGTTATGTAAATGGAATCATACATTATGTAACCTTAGGGATTGACCTTTCACACTGAGTGTAATTCTCTGGAGATTAATCCAGGTTCTTTCATGTAGTGAGACTTACTTCTTTTTATTGCTGAAAAATATTTTATGTGGACATGGATATACCAGTTTGCTTAACCATTCACCCACTGAAAGGCAGGTTTGTCTGTTATGAGTAACTGCTATAGCACTGATGTACCAGTTTTACTGTAAACCTAAATTTTCATGTAAGTGGAATAAATACCCAGCAATGTAATTTCTAGATTGCATGGTAGTTGTATATTTAGTTTTTAAAGAAACTCAAATGTTTCCATAGTGGCTGTACCAATTTAGGTGTTCATCAACAGTATATGATTAATCCCCCTTTTCTGCATTGAATTTGGTGGTCCCTTCTTTATTTTAGCCATTTGAATTGGTTTGCGGTGATATTTCATTGTGGTTTTACTTTGCATTTTCCTAGTGGCTAATGATGTTGAACATGTCTTCATATATTTATCTGTGTATCCTCTCTGGTGAAATGTCTCTTCATGTCTTCTACACATTTTCAAATTCTGCCGTGTTTTTACTCTTGGGTTTTGAGAGTTCTTTACATTCGAGATGCTGGTCCTTTGTTGTGTATATGGTTGCCAAACATTTTCTCCCAGCCTATAGTTTTGCCTTTTCATCCTCTTAACAGTGTATTTTGCAGAGGGAAAGTTTTTAATTTTTATGTAATTAAACATGTTTTTTCTCTGGTTGCCTTGCTTTTGATATTATGCCTAAGAATCCATTGCCTAGTCAAAAGCCATGAAGAATTATGCCTATTTTCTTGTAAAATTTTTATAGTTTTAGTTTTTCCATTTAGGTCTTTGATCCATTCTGGATTAATTTTTGTATGTGGGATGAGGTATAGGTCTAGGTTCACTTTATTACATGTGAATATCCAGTTGTCCCAGCACTGTTTGTTGAAAAGACTATTCTTTTGACCATTGAGTGGTCTTGAAACCCTTGGAGAGAGTCAGTTGGTCATTTTTCTGGATAGATGTGTATGTCTGGATTCTTAGTTTTATTCCACTGGTTTCTATGTCCTTTTGCTAGTACACAATCTTCATTAGTGTAGTTTTGTAATAAGGACTGTAGCAAAGTATGAGCCTTCTAACTTTGTTCTTTTCAAGATTATTTTGGCTTTTCTGAAGCCCTTGAATTTCCATATTTATTTTAGGATCAGATTGTCCATTTTTCAAAAACAGTTGAAATTTTGATAGGGATTGCATTGAATCTAGATCATTTTGGGGAGTCGTGCTGTTTTGTTTTATTTATTTTTTTAAGATTTTTAATTTATATTTTAGAGGGGAAGGAAGGAAGAAAGAGAGGGAGAGAAACATCTATCAGTTGCTTCTCACACACCCCTGCTGGGAAACTAGTCTGCAGCCCAGGCGTGTGAGCTGATTGGGAATCTAACCTGTGACCTTTTAGTTTGCAGGACGCCTACTGAGCTACACCAGTCAGGGTGGGGAGTCTTCCTATTTTAATAGTATTAAATTAAATCTTGAAATCCATGAATTTGATAGGCCTATTTACTTAGGTCTTCAGTTTTTTCAACAATGTTTTGTAGATTTTAGTGTACAAGTCTTATACTTTGGTTAAATTTATTCCTAAGTATATTTTTTCTTGATGCTTTTGTCAATGGCATTGCTTTCTTAATTTCATTCTGGGTTATTCGTTGTTGATCTTGTATTTTCTACTTTGCTGAACTGTTTATAAGCTGTTTCTTGTTTTCCTTTTGGGAAAGAGATTGGGTAGAATTGGTGTTAATTTTCTTCAAATGTTTGGTAGAATTGTATGGTGAAACAGTGTGGGCCTAGAGGTTTCTTTTTCAGGAGTTTTTAAAGTACAGATTCAACTTTCTTTATAGCTATGGGCTGCTTAAAGAATCTTTTTTATAGTTTGTGTTTTTATGGACTTGATATATTTAATCTAACGTATCGATTTTATGTATGGGGTCATCTCTAGAATTCATTTTATTATTTGATGTCTGCAGGTTGTGTAGTGCTCTCTGTCCCATTTCATTCCTGATATTGGTAATTAGTGTCATTTTATTTTCTTTGTTTTGCTAGAGGATTGTCAATTTTATTGATCTTTCAGATAACTGGCTCTTTGTTTCATTGATGTTTCTCTTATTTTTTTCTGTGTGTAATTTTATTAATTTCTACTCTTATTCCTTCCTTCTGTTTCCTCTGGGTAGGTTTTCTTAAGGTAAAGAAACTTAGTTTTTATTTCAAACTTTTCTCTTTTTTCAAGGGTATGTATACATTGAGAGCTATAAATTTCTCAGCAGTGCTTTTAATGTGTCCTACAAATTTCATTATACTGTACTTTTATTTTCATTCTGTTTCTTGTATTTTGTCCTTGTGTTTCCCTTTGATCTTAAATTTTTTTTTAAGTATCTTGCTTAGTTTCCAAATATTAGGAAATTTTTCTGTTATGTTTCTGTTTTCTAGTTTGATACCGCTGTAGTGAGAGAACATACTTGTGTTATTTAAATTTTTAAAAATTTGTTGAGGTTTCCATTTAGATGCCTCAGGGTGTGATCCATCTTGGTGTATATTCCATGGTTGCATGAAAAGAGTGCGTGTTTCTGGTATTGAGTGTTCTGTAGATAATGACTGGGTCCAGCTGGTTGATGGTGGTGTTGCATTTTCCTGTAAGCTTGCTGTTTTTCTGTCTAGTTCTGTCAGTTACTGAAAGAGGCGTAGTGAAAGTCTTCAAGTAAAATTGTGGGTTTGAATGTTTCTCTATTCAGTTCTGTCAGCTTTTGCTTTGCATGTTTTGAGGCTGTTATTTCATGCATACACAGTTAGGTTGCTTTGTCTTCATGGTGGAGTAAACTTTTCATTAAAATGGCATATTCCTCTCTGTCCCTGGTAGTTTCCTCTGCTCTGAAGTCTACTTTATATGATATTAATATCACCACTGCTGCTTTCTTTTTGTTAATGTTTACATGATACATCTTTTCCTGTCATTTTACTTTAAATTTTCCAGTTATATTTGAAGAGAGTTTCTTATAAATAGTATATATTTGGATCATGTTTTTTAATCCATTCTGTTTATTGGTATACAGTGATCCCTCACCTATCGCGGGAGTTATGTTCCAGAGACCCCCACGATAGGTGAAAATCCGCGAAGTAGCGGCATTATATTTGTTTATTTATGTATATTTTAAGGCTTTATAAACCCTTCCCACACTCCTATAAACCTTTCCCACACTCTTATAAACACTTCATATGCTCTTAAACACTTTCTACACTCTTAAACCTCCATAACTTTAACGACATACAAAATTCTGTATGGGCACTCACCAGCGAAGTATACAGTGGTCCCTCGCTGTATCGCGGTTCCCGTACTGCAGCTTCACTGCGTCGGGGGTTTCCATGATACAGTGAAGCCGCAATAAGTGAACCGTGATATAGCGACGGACAACTGTATTTACCACTCTTTTTATTGGTATATTTAGATATGTGCACTTAATGTAATTATTTGATTTGTTAGTGTTTAAATCTATTTTATTGTCTATTTTTTCTCATTTTTGCTTTCTTGTAGGTTGCTTGAACATTTTTATAGAATTGTAGTTTGATTTATGTATATAATGTATTTCTTAGTATAGCTCTTTTTGTGGTTGCTGTAGTTATTACATATACATTATATACAGTTGACCCTTGAACAGTGTGGGGATTAGGGCTGTTGACCACTCACATAGTTAGAAATGCATGTGTAACGTAAGTTGGTCCTCTGCACAGATTCCCAACCGTCTGCTGACAGTGAGCAATGCTAGTTTGAACTGTGTGGGTTAATTGGAAAACAAAACGTGTGTAAGTGGACTCATGCAGTTCAAACCTGTGTTGTTCAAGGGTCATCTGTGTATAAAGAGTAGTTGACCTAATTGTATTTTTTTATTATAGGATCCTTTGACTTCTTGTCTAGCTATCTTTAAACTGCTTGTATTGTCTTCATTACCTTTATAGTTTTTCAAAACTTTGTGCCCATATGCCTAGACAAGTTGTTCGTTTTTTTTTGTATTGCACATGGAAGTGGGTTGATGCAAGGAGTTCCCCCAGAGATCCTTGTCTAAAGTAGTAAATCATGCCTCTTTTAAAATAGGTAATTATTTGCTGAATTAAATATTTCAGCTTATTTGAGCTAAAGTGGCAGGTGGCCATGGCTTAATAGATTTAGTATTAGTTGCTGTAACTTAATGTCTGTTTTTTGAGGCAGCTTAATTTTTTTTTATGTGGTTTGATAATACCCTATTTTGGTAAAATAAAATTATAGAATTGGGTTTCCCCTTACAACTCTAGAGCACTGTTTATCTGTACTCCTGTCTTCACTGGTGCATGCGCGCATCAGTGAGTTACCTTTGCTCCTGTAACCAGAGTGCCTGTTGTTACTGTACATATTGTATGTGGTCGAAGTGCATGATCTCTGGGTTTCCAATTTTGTTAACGATAATTACATCAATGTAGTCATTTGTGAGGCAGACCATATTTTCTTTTTTTGCCTCGATGCTTTGGATTGCAGACAGTATTTGTGAAAATGAATCCAGTGTCCACTGCTTTCTGAAAGTTTGCTTTATGCTACTTCGCTTTTATGAAAAACCTACCTGTTTTAGCTAACTGAAAGAAATCTGAAGAGGATTTTCCTTTAATGAAAAAATCCATTACCATTCTAATGTAGATCTTTTGCTTTTTGTAGAAGTGAAATGGCATAATGTGAACTTCTGAAAACAGGGGATCCTCTTCAGTTTATTGATGCCAGTTTGGCTTATGAAGGTTTTCATAGAACTCTCGACTGTCACATACTGGGGAAACATGTACTCACTGATGATGCAAATTTTATTTTTGATATTGTGATTTAAAATTACTTTTTTCTCCTTCAGAGTGACACAAAGAGTAGTCCCCAGAAAGAAGTTAAGTATGAACCTTTCTCTTTTGCTGATGGTAAGTGAATTCTTCATTTCAGTGGAGGTAGTGTGTGTGTGTGTGTGTGTGTGTGTGTGTGTGTGTGTGTGTTTTAAGGTAAAATTACTGTCTTGCCACATCTTTCTTTTAGATTTGATGCTTTTAAAAAGGTTTCCTGAAGTAATTTATCTCACTGTGACATATAATAAAAAAATAAATCTTATTAGCATAGTTTTATGAATGATACTATATTTCTTAAAACATCTTTCATGAAGCCTTAACTTTGATTGGACAGTAAGTAATGCCTTATTGGATTCTAATAATAGAGCGATGTGCTTCTCTAGGCTTAACTTCAGAATTGTTCTAGTTACCTGGCTGTAGAAAGCACATGTGTGTTTACTTGTCTAGTATTAATGGATTTATATCTTTCTGTAGACATTGGCTCCAATAATTGTGGATACTATGATTTACAAGCAGTGCTGACACATCAGGGAAGGTCTAGCTCTTCAGGTCATTATGTATCATGGGTGAAAAGGAAACAAGGTAAAGATTCTGTTATTTTTTTCAATTGTTTAATATAAATTCTTTAGTATAGTGGTTCTCATACTTTCTGGTCTCAGAACCCCTTTACATTCTTAATTACTGAAGACCTTTCCAAAGCGCTTTTGTTTACAAGGATTAATTTATTGACTAGAAATTAAAAGAGAAGTAAATTCATTTAAAAATGACATAAATAACATTTAAAAAATAAAAATAACTATTTTCCAATACAGAAACATTAGCAAGAAATGGTATTGATTCACATTTTTGTAAATCTTGTCTGGCTTAATAGGAGACAGGAAGAGTCTCCTAATTGTTTCTGTATTCCGTCTCTTGCTTTATCACACATGTAGCTTCTGGAAAATTCCAAAGCATACTTGAGAGAATGAGGGGGAAAGGCATTTAATGCCTTAGTGGTGTTATGAAAACAGTTGTAACCTTCATAGAACTCCTGAAATGGTCTTGAACCTGAGTACTCCTGAGTCATGCTGAGAACTACTGATATGGTAGACAGAATATTGCTGTACATAAAATTAGTACCTTTTTTGAAGTGGAACTCTGGGAAAATTGTGTAATTTTAATTTCATTTTCCTCTCTTGTTCTTTAGATGAATGGATTAAGTTTGACGATGATAAGGTCAGCATTGTGACACCAGAAGATATTTTGCGGCTTTCTGGTGGTGGAGACTGGCATATAGCTTATGTTTTACTCTATGGGCCTCGCAGAGTTGAAATAATGGAAGAGGAAAGTGAACAGTAATCATTTCAGCTATTTATGTTTAGGTGTGAAATAAATGTTATTTGTTGATCATTTTTATAATTCTGAATTTTAGAGGAAGATATGTAAATGGTTTTATTTCCCCTCATGTGAAACAGAGAGGGTAGAAGCAGACCACTCTGTATCAACCTAAAAAATTACAAAAAATTGCCTTTGGAGTGTGCTGCCCTGAATAAAGGTGGCAGGAAGACATTTTTTTAAAAGTTTATTTCTTCCATTAATTTTTTAAAATTCTGAGTTGAAATGCCTTCCAACCATTACCTTCTGTGATAATTTTCCCTGCCTTTTTCAGTTCAGGATTCAGCAATGAGATGTTTATTGCACACCTATTAACTCTGTTATTTGTTGTTCTTGCATGGTTCAAACCACAGGTAATTCAGTAGCTGTCCATCCTTTGCCTTATCTAACAAATTTTGCCAGGAAGATGGAAAAGTATCGTTCTCATTGTATCTCAGTGCTGCTGTCCATATCCCATGGAAACATGGGTCCAATCAAGTATTTGTCCAGCCTGATTGTTGCTGGCTGTTCATGACTTTAAAAATAAATTGTGATCAATAGTACATTTGATTATACATTTATTACTGTGTCTCTGATGTACTATGGTTTGTATGTTTAACTTTGCAATGGTTTTGTAGTAATCAACCTTAAAAAATGTTGACAGGCTCTGGTTGCTTATTTTTAGAAAATGGGGATATTTAATAAAAAAAAGGGATTAACAGTTTTTTACCTCAAGTCTTTTTGTCTGTTGAGTTGGCTGAAGTTCTGATGTTAATCCTGGTTAGTTTCTCTGCTGTTAAGCATCCATTTAAAAACGTGATCTTTTGCCTGCTAGCATTCTATGTAAAAATACAAAGTTGAAGAGCAGTGGAATTCTTTGAATGCAGAATGCAGCAATATTATCAGTCAGATCTGTTCCTTAGTTCAGTTATTTTTATACTTCTGTCAATTCCCAAAATCTTCATGTGTGTTTCACTAATAATTTTTAAAGTGGAGGTAAGAATATCAAAGTATGTGGTATTTCAATATGGTAGGTTTAATATATTCTCATTAGTTCCTCACCTTGATTGTTAGATATGATAGAATATTACCTCATTGGTCTCTGATTTTTCTTTGAGTTGGGTATTTATAATTAAGTTTTGGGGATTATCATGAAATCTCATCTTTGCTTATGCTCGTTTAATGCACTGCAGAGCACAGCACTGATAACTGGTAGATTCCTAGAGAATAATGGCCAGTGTGATACAATCTGAGAACACTAGGGGTAAAAAAATAAGCATTTAAAGGACTTATTTGTAAATAGCTTTTTCAGCTAATCTTTAATTCCTTTAATTTTTGGCAGTCATTACTTCCTTTGCTTTGGGGGAGGGTGCGGAATAGAAGGGGGAAAATGAGACTAAGAATTGTGATGTTTCTCATATATATTAGTGTGATGCTTGTAATATCGCAGTTCTTTTAATTCACTGTCTTATTTGGCCTGAATAAATTTTATGACATAATTTAGCAATTAAAATTTAGGTTTTCTGATTTGCAGGATGCTGTAGCTCATAGAGATCAGGTGAGGTAGGTTTAGAACAGCATATAAATAAGCCTTATATGGAATGGTGAAATTGTAATTCATTGTCATTATTAAAAAATGGATTCCATTTTATTTCATCCAAAAAAGCATTATTCCAAAGATATTTTAAGTATAAGAAATTGGACTTCTAGGGTTGTTTTAAACTAATGAGGCTATTTTAGGATTTAGTAGGCAAGAAAATGTCTTGACTCCTGAGTATGTCTCTTAAGCTGTGCCACTAGCACTGAGGCCCTTTCGGTGTGAGCTGTGCTGCATCCTTTGGGACTTGCCAGTGAAGTTAAGCCCAACAAGAACAATTTAATATGCATTTAAAAAACAATGGTGACTTAATCTTAGACCCCAAAAGGGTAACGCATATATGGGAACAGAAAAAGTAGATGCTTCTGTCTCCATTACTACATAGTACTTTGCTGTTCATAGAGTGCTTTCATTACGTCTCTTTTGAACTTCACAATAATCCCTGAGGTATGCATCCCCATTTTAATGACTTGAGAGGTTAAATAATTTTTCTAAGGCTAAAGAACTAGGTTTTAGACTTCACCCCATTTCTTTTAAACTTGTGGGTTAGCAAACATTTTCTGTAGTGGGCCAGACAGTAAATGTTTCAAGCTTTGCAGGCTGTAACATCTTTGTTGCAACTACTTTGCTGTTGTATCAGGAAAGAAGCCATAGAGAAGACCTAAAAAATCATGGCTGTGTGCTGATAAAATTTTACTTATAAAACCAGGTGGTGAATGGACCATTGCTTGCTGATCCTCTGCTTTAAAGCATGAGTGAGACTAGAGCAGTCGTATGGTTTCAGAAAGTCTTACTGTGGGAGTTTCAGAACAGCAGGTTAAATTTTACAACTATTAATGGCATGCAGAAACTAATTTTCATATTGTATTTTAGGAAACATCATGCCCCTAAATTCATACTGACTTCATTATGAACATATTTAATTTATTTAACAAAATAATATAACGACCTTGATTGAGGTCACTTAATTTTGGCCATTTTCCCAATCTCCTCCACCCTCCTCCCAAAACCCTGAGGTCAGTTTTCAAGAGCCAATGTGTTCTGTTGTTCTTGGAGCACCAGCCAACTGTACAACAACTGTTATAAAAATGTTTATTGTTTACCAAAACCAGTGGACCTCTTATCAAATGCTGCTTGGTAACAAAATCTTATCACAGTTTTAATAAAAAAAAAATAAGCTAACTATTTGTCTCGTTGTCATTAGTTAGACTCTCTACAAGGTCACTTAATCCAGACTTATGCAGTGCATTAATCAGGTTCTCGGGCGTCGCATGTACTCCCTCTTGATCTTGCCAGGCAACTAGTAACTGCCTAGCTCTCATCTTCATGTCGTCACTGTCACACTCAATCTGTCTAATTTCAGAGTCTTTCATTTCTAAGTAGGGAGCCAGAATCTTCCATTGTTCACCCAATTTGTTGGCAAATGTCTCTATTTGTTCTCCTGTTACAGGTTTGTCTCTCCGAACATCAGGGCCTAGAAAACACAGGAAATGTAAATTATGTACAAAGTACAAGGACATGTACAACTCAAAGCATACAACAGAAATGGGAATGAACATAGGGTGCCAATGATATATTAATCCCCCTTAATATGCTTTATTTTAAAAGTAAAACAATTTCTTTTTATATTTTCCATGGATTGTATACTGTTCTTACAATCATGATTGTTAAGAAATCAATAATCAAAGCTAAAGCTGTTGCCTCTATTATAATTATGAAGGTTCTCTCTGAAACCAGCTGTCCCCCTCTACTCCCCACAAGAATTAACCTTCAGATGTAAAGTATCTTCACATCACTTTCAATTTTATTGTATAAAATGTAATATTTTAAGTCATTGTCAAGTAGTGTTTATATTCCTCACTATAAGAAACAACTGAGATACATTGTAGAAGTTGAGAAGTATGTCTAATTAAATAACGTACCTCTCAACAAAGAACCACTATCTTTTCCAACTTTGTAAAATAGCCAAGAAAATTGAAATCTTACTTTCATTTTCCTTCAGTAAAGCATCATTATCTTCCTCATCTTCATCCTCACCTGTTTTTATTTCTTCAGAAGGAGGCTAAAATAAGTAAGAAGATTATTTAAAAGAACATCAACTTCTAAAATAACTGGGGTTACACCTGTAAGTGTGATTGATATTCTAAGTTCAGGGTCCAGAATTTTACCCCAGAGTGTTAAATGTGAATGCCAGGTAAGCATCACAAATGAGACAGTGTTAACCTGAAGGCGTAGACAGGAAGACCTGCAAGTTGGAAAGACTCCCTTTGTCCCCCACAACCTGAGAAAAAGGGAGCCAGTAAAAAGGATGGTAAATTTTCAAATTGCTACCATATAGTAATAGAAACAATGGTCTAGGGAAGACTGAGGTTGAACAACTGTGTCCTTAAAAATTTGAGTGATTTTATTCAGTTTTATGTACAGTTAGTACCATACTGTAGCAATAAAATGAGAAAATTTTATTGGAAAAGAGCAAAGAAAGGGCAAGCTGCTTACTGTCATCCTGTTTTTGATAAAAGATAGTATAATGCACCAACGAGCAGGAAAAAGGGTAATAGTTTACCGAAAAGTATTGCAGACTTACATTTAATTACAGGCTGTATAAAAAAGAATTATAGTTGATCAGTTTATGTACTTCCTGTAAAATGTATCCTCATTCATTTTTCCTCATTCTAAAACATGGAAGTTTATAGATTTTTTTTCACATGATCAACACTAAATTCAGCTCTGCTCAAAGAACATAGTATCAACTAAAGGGTACTAAAATATTGATCTATAATACTTACTGGTAACTCCTTGGCTAGCTTTATTACCATGTTTTCAAGATATTCTGGCAAACTTTTGAACTGCTGGTTGGTTGGCTGGAAGAAGTGAGGGCTTCTCCGTGCTAATAGTCTCAGGGCTCTCCAACCATAGTTTGAATTGTTCACAGCCCTATAAAAAGAGATGTTGATCTTACAATTTATAGTTTTTTATTTCTCTATTCCCTTCTAGTTCATGTAATTCACCATGTGAAATTCTGTAAGTAGCCTCAGCACCATTATTTTCACTGTGACTGTGTTCATAAAGAATCTGTGTGCAGTTCACTTATAGGAACCAACAGAGTCTGAAGAGGCATTTTAAAAGTTTATATGTATTTCACTAAATTTAAAAAAGTCAGTTAGTATGTGCCCAGTACTGGCTAGATGCATGTGTACATGCAGGACTGAAATCATCTACTTCGTTATTTAGGAAAAAAGAGATGAATTCATAATAGGTGAATTCACCATGTTTAGGGAGTCGATAGCCACACTGGCAATGTCACTTACAGGTGTGAGTTCCAGACTATCAGGCTCAGCAGTTTTGATCACGTTAATTTCATCAATATTTGGTTTCTTAATTATGTAATGCCTAAACTTTAATTTGCTCAGTCCAATCTCAATGAATAGAAATGGCTCCAAAACTGCAAGACAGCTATCCAATAGCCAACAGAGTGAGCAGTGATGCTGAGACTAGAGTCCACGAACCGTTCCCTAATGAAGCAGAGCAGTAACAGGTGGTTCCCAGGAAGGTGAGAAATGGAAACCCCAGGGAATCACAAAGTTCCTGAAACAGGCAGGCTGCAGGAGTTTTTGCAAGGGAAGTCCCCTCTCCCCCAAATTGTTAGATTAGCAACGGCTTTGCCTAAACAGTTATGAGCATTCCTCACTGATGCATTTATGTTTAAACAATTTGAATCTTTTAAGCATTTATTCCCTTTCAAATTATACATATAAACTTTCTTATTCTTCAGAGACCCATACCATCTAAACTAATCTTAAACTAATCTCTTAAACTAATCTTAGAGAGCTACCACTTTAAAGAAAAATCTACCTAATCTTATGTAGCAATAGTAAAGCAATATTCACTCCTTCAACAAATACTGTTGAGCTGGGCATTCAGGAGTTGAGATGGTGAGTTCACCCTGAACATGGGGGCACTGCAGCACTAGTTCAAGTAGGACCCCCAAGGCCAATGTGATATTCCTGGCTCTACCACTGACTAGCTGAGAACGTCAGTAAATTATTTACCCTCTGCCTTAATTTCCTTAACAGCAAAATGGAGATAAGAACAGTTTTTGCCTTAGAGTTATATAAGGTAAGTAAGTGCTTAAGAAGTAACTGACAAAGTAAATGTGGAATTTGTTGCCAAGCATCATTGACAGACAAGGAATAAGATGATTTCAGATAGTGGTAAGGATGAGAAACATGAGAATTTCAGACACAACAGGGCTGCATTACAGGGGGCAAGGGGAAGAGCTTGGCCAGGGAAAACTCAGTATTTAAGATGACAGCTGACATGCAAGCAAGCCATGGGATTTTACCATGAGGGAAGTTTCATGCAAGTAAGTACAAAGGTCCTGAGGTAGAAATGCCTTTTGAGTTGAACAGGAGCAGGGCTCATATGGGTACAGCAGAGAGAAGCATGCATGTTTCAAAGTACATAAATTATCTTAATCCTCAGAATAATTGTGAAATGGGTACTATTCATATTTCATAGAGGAGCAAATGAGCAGAGGGGTTAAATTAGCCCAAGCAGCCTAGTCAGTTAAGTAGCAGAGTCCAAGGAATGGAACCTAGGCCCTCTACAAGACGGACCTTACCCTTAAATCACAACACCATAAGGCCTATTCAAAACCATGGGGGCTGTGTGTCACCGAGAAAATCCAGCTGAGGAACCTGAGACTGAGACCTGAAGTTACTCCACAGTTCTGGAGTTAGGCAGAGGACTGGGAAGCCAGGAATAGAGACTTGAGAAGCAGTGAGACAAAAGGAAAAACAGTAGGAACTTGTAGTTTCATGGATGTCAAGAGAAGAAAATGTTACCTAACAGGGAAAGATTGACCAAGGAATGCTGCTGAGAGGTAAAAAAAAAAAGGTGACCTTGATTAAGAGCTATTTGACAGGGAGACAGCCCAGCAGGAGTGGACTGAGGACAATGGGAGGGAAGGAATAGAAGGCAGCAATCATCAGCAGCCGCTGGGAGGTACAGGCATACCTCGAAGACATTGCAAAAAGTGAATATGGCAATAAAGTGAGCTGTAATTTAAAAAAACCTGCCACTTGTCAAGCATAGTAGAGTGAAGGACAATGAAAGGAGGTCTGCCTATACTGTGACTTGAAAGGAAACAGGGAAAGAGGTAATAGTTGGAAGTGTAGGCTCAAGGGGATTTTTCTTATTTTTCAAAACAAGCATGATTTTTAAATACTGCTTGGTAAATCAATGGGAATGGTCACTGAAATCAGATATGTGATAATGTGAACTTGGTACATAAACTCACCCAGGAGGAAAAGTACTTAATAAGCAGTCTATTATACATAACATTCCTAAGAAAAAATGTTGGAAGAAATTAGCTAATGAGAAACATTACTTACTTATATTCATTTTCAACCATGCTTTCAGGGTCTGCCTGTTCAATGGCTTCTTCAAAGAATTCCTCCAAAGTGGGCATATATTCCCTGCATGTTAAAAAATAACTAGTGAGGATCATGTGTTCTTAATAAATACTCACAAAATGGTGGCAGGCAATCAAAGATTCTAACTAATGTTATCACACTTGGCTTAACAGATTACTTAGGAGCTCCTCATTTTAAGGACGTGAACAACTCAAAACAACCCCACAAAGGGGGACACAAGGTGGGCAGTGCGGCAGTCCAGTGCATTATCTGCTATGCACTATGTAATGTCACACACTGTTATACATGGGCTGTATCACGATGTTAAACTAGTCAGAGAGCAGCATACTAGCATTTAAATTTCTTCAGCGAGCCAGGAAATTCGTGTTATCCCCATCCATTTTCTTCCTTTAAACCAGAGTTAAACCAAAACTAGTAACTAGACCCACTGCAGTTTCCAGAGTTTAATTTTGAGCTTACTTTAGATCAGCGTGATGGTGGCATAGCTGGTTTTAATTGCATCTTCTTGAATTTGGTTTTAGAAATAAAATTTTGAGACAGTCAATTAAGTAAGATCGAAGGATCTGATCAGAAGACATCTTTGACTAAAACAAGAAAAATAGGCTCTCTAAAGAAAAATCAAGCATCAGATCTTAGGCCTTTCCTGACAATAACGTGCTCTGTAACTGGTGAACAAACACTACAGGCCTATAAGGTTGTGTGTGAGGTTGCCATCACTGTTTTCTTCTGGACTTCACACTAGACAAAACAGGGCTCACACTAAAGTCCCAACCAGGCTATCATTCATAGGTGTTTGGAACCATTCGCTAGTTTTGTAATAAACATCCCAGAGTTCTGCCCTATCTACCAGTGTAGAGTTTCAAACACTCCAAGTCCAGTTGAGTGGGACCATGCACTCCTCCCTAATCTCAGTCTTTTTCTCTCCCCAGAGGTAGCCATTCTTTAGAATTGGGCATTTATCATTCATGTGCTTTTTAAAAAAGTAAATATGTATTGTTTGATTCTTCAAATTTTCCATTAATGGAATTCTGCTTGGACCTGTCTACAACCCTCATTTATCTTTTATTTTGCTTTAATTTTCTATATTTACCTTTTCCTTAACTTAGCAAATATGCTTTACTTGAAATCTAGTTATTATCTCTATCTTCATCTGTAATTCTTTGTCATCACGCCATATGGCACTTTTTATCAAGTAGGTTAGTTACACCTTTTTAAGTAACTCCCAATTAGTTAATATTACTGTTTTGTACCGTGAATCCTTGATGAGATTTATTTGTATTTACCAATGTCTTTGTATAGCAGTCCTTGCAACTTACACATTGCTTCTGGGTTCAATTTCTGACAGCTTTTTATTTTTTAATTTTTTAATTTTTTTAAAAATTATTTTTATTTTATTTTTTTATCTTTAGAGGGGAAGGGAAAGAGAGAGGGGGGGAAATATCAATGTATGGTCACCTCTCATGCATCCCCTGCTGGGAACTGGCCTGCAACCCAGGCATGTGCCCTGACTGGGAATCAAACCGTGATCGTTTGGCTTGCAGGCCCGTGCTCAATCCACTGAGCTATGCCAGCCAGGGCCAGCTTTTTAAAGACTAATGATGACCGATTCTCTCAGCTTTAGTCTGAAAGTAACATTATTTCCCAATCACTCTCTCCTGACCCACTGTTACAGAATTTGGGTGGATGCTTTCACTCTGAAGCTATCACTCCACTGTCTGGTTCCTTCTTGAAGTCTGCTGTCAGCCTAATTTTGCTCCTTTGCAGGTGGTGTTTTTTCTCTCTGGTGACTACTACAATGTATAGAGAGAAGGATTTACTATGTTAATCCCACTTAGGTCTGTACTTTGTGAACCTAAGAATTTAGGCCGATTCTTGGTTCTGAAAAATTATGTCATTATGGCCTTGATTACTTCCTCTGTCCCATTCTCTTTTATGGGAAAGAGATTTATTCACATTCTATTAGATGTTTGTTGGACCTTATCATTCTGTTGTTCTTGACTTTTACTCTTTAATATTTTCTAATTCTTGATACCTCTGTACTGCTTTTGTGATGATTTTTTATTTTTTGTTTTTTAAAAAGATTTTATTTATTCATTTTTAGAGAGAGAGGAAGAGAAGGAAAAAGAGCAGGAGAGAAATATCAATGTGTGGTTGCCTCTCGCACGCCCCCTACTGGGGACTTAGCCTGCAACCCAGGCATGTGCCCTGACTGGGAATTGAACTGGTGACCCTTTGGTTCGCAGCCCATGCTCAATCCACTGAGCTACATCAGCCAGGACTTGTGGTGATTTTTTAAATCGTTAATTCTTATTGCTAGAAGTATTATTTGTTTTTCATATTCACTTGTGTTTTTTTAGAGTATTATGTTCCTTTCTTTTATTTTCAATTCCTTCTTTCATGTCTTTATCTTAAATATACTTATTTTAAGCCTTTATCTGATGCCTTTAGCCACTTTCCAAAGTGGCTAATTCCTATTGCTTGTTTTGTCTGCTGACTCTTACTCATGGTAGACTGTCTTCTTGTATGTTAAGTTTGGATGGTAAATTTAGCTTCAGATTTTCATCCGCAGGATCCTTGTGTGGCTTAGCTTGAAGATGTGACCTCCATGAAGTCTGGAACTTTTTACTTCACCCCTTTAGTTAACTGCTGGTTGTATAGCAGACTTGTGGTTATAATTTGTCAGAGATACTTCTGCCTTTATGTCCACAGCCCAGGCAGTAACAGACAACCTTTCTTGTTTCCTGTACCAGTGGGGAGGTCCCTCCACTTCCCAATCTGCCCTTCTATTACAGATAATGTAGTGCATCAGGGGGCTTGGCTTTATCAAGGGGAAATTTCAGCTGCCAGTTTATGTAGGCCTAAGGTCTTACCCTTCTGTCCATTTGTGGCTGTTAAAATCCAAGTTCCATGGTTCCCAAAAGTGAGAATCGTCTGTATTATTCACTAGCTGGAAGAAGTTCATACCTTGGTTTTAGGTCCCTCTTCTTTTGTGAATCCTTATTTTGTTGTGATTTTTAAATTTATTTTATCAACACCTCTAGGTACTTTATAGTAGGAAGCCAGATTTTCTGTGCCAAAGTCAACCACAATAAATTTTAAATCTCTCTTGAACTCTCCTGACAGTTGACAAAAGACCATTCTACTCCACTTAACATTTGAGAAAAGCAATACTTAATGTGAACCACGTGAAACTTACCTTGTGTCTGATTTACAGGCTTCCATATTATCAGGGCAGAGGTTCCAAAGCCTTGTTAACTCCTCACTACAAAATAGACACAAACAAGTACATTTTTAATAAATACCATCCTCATATGTCTTAAAGCTATAAAAATACCTAAAGTTAAACAGCTGAATTTTTATTTTCTTTATTAATTTTTTGTATTTAGCAAATTTTCTATGAGCATATACTGAATGATAATCAATAGTCATTACTTTTTTTCTAAAAATATTCAAGCACAATGTAAAGCAGTGAACAGTTATCTAGAAGGTAACAGAAATAACTAGACTCTTTCAACAACTAGAAATGAACTGGATCAATCTAACAGCAATTGCACTGTCTGTCATGTGGTCAAATGGTGTAGCCTAGAACCATGGATTCTGGAAGCCTTTCTAGTTGCAGGAACTCATATAACAGGCCCTATAGATTGATAAGAGGTGTTTTACTTGGTCATCTGTGCATGTCGAAACACACAAAAAACTGGAAAAACACAAAAACTGGAGAGTTCTTATAGTAATACATTCAAAATAAAAAAATAACAACATTCCATATATGGAGACAGGTTAACCTACTTTCCCATCAGAATCTTTTTGTTGGGTCCTTTTCCTAGGAAATCCTCTGGTGCTGTTCTCTTCCGTACTACTCTTGTTGGCTTGCTATCGGATGTTCTGTGGTGAACAAAACAGACTGGAATTACAAATGGACAGCAGAAATGGAAGAGTGCTTAATGTAAAAGAAAATTTATTTGTTTTCTTCCTTAAAAAAAAATGGAAACTTCGTGTTACTATAGGACACTCATCAAAGACAAAAATGTCACACCAGGGTACAAATTACAAGAAGTTGGATATACAACATTTTTTTCAATAATTAATATAACAGACTTCTGGCCAAGATGGAGGTGTAGGTAGACACACTGTGTCTTCTCGCACAACCAAAATTAAGGAAAACAAAAATTTAGAAACAAAAAAAGAAAAGACAGAAAATTGAACTGTACGGAAGTCCGACAACCATTCATCCAGACTGGTAAGTGGGGCGGAGTCAGTGGCCAGCAGGAAAAAGCAGCGGTTGGCAGATCCTGGACACGGGGAGGCAACCAGCAGACCCAGTGAGGAGCACAAGGTGGCCAGCAGACTGCCATCACACATTCACGCTCAGATAAACCAGGCAAAAAGGGGCAGTAAGACAGATCACGCAACCCAGGGCCCCAACGCTAGATAATAAAGCCTAAAAGCACCGACTGAAAACACTCATGAGGGTTGAGGTGCCAGGAGAGACTCACAGCCTCACAGGAGAGTTTGTTGGAGAGACCCACAGGGTCCTAGAACGCACACATGCCCACCACCTGGGAACCTGCACCAGAAGGGCCCAGTTTGCTTGTGGGAGTCAGCAAAAAGGGCTGAAGTCTGAGAGAGCGCACAGCAAGCGTCATTCTTCCTTCTCTGACCCTGTCCTCCAACAGTGTCACAACTCAGCCACTGGGTTGCCCCACCTTGGTGAACACCTAAGGCTCCCCAGCTCTCATATGTAACAGGCACCACCAGATCCCCCCCCACCACCCTAAAAAGGCTCAAATGGAAGAACAGAACAAAGCCCCAGAGCCGATACATCTAAGCAACCAAGAGATAGCCAACCTATCAGATGCACAGTTCAAAACACTGGTGATCAGGATGCTCACAGAATTGGTTGATTTTGGCTGCAAATCAGATGAAAAAAAATGAAGGCTACACTAAGTGAAATGAAGGAAAATGCACAGGGAACCAATAGTGATGGAAAGAAAACTGGGATTCAAATCAATGGAGTGGACCAGAAGGAAGAAAGAAACAACCAAACAGAAAAGAATGAAGAAGCGAATTCAAAAAAATGAGGAGAGTCTTAGGAACCTCCAGGACATCTTTAAACATTCCAACATCCGAATTATAGGGGTACCAGAAGGAGAATAAGAAGAGTAAGAAAATGAAAACTTCTTTGAACAAATAATGAAGGAGAACTTCCCCAATCTGGTAAAGGAAATAGACTGCCAGGAAGTCCAGGAAGTTCAGAGAGTCCCAAAGAAGGTGGATCCAAGGAGGAACACACCAAGGCACATCATAATTCCATTAGCCAAGATTAAAATGAAAGAGAGAATTCTAGAAGCAGCAAGAGATAAGAGGACAGTGACCTACAAAGGAGTTCCCATCAGACTGTCAGCTGATTTCTCAAAAGAGACCTTACAGGCAAGAAGGGGCTGGAAAGAAGTATTCCAAGTCATGAACGTCAAGGACCTACATCCAAGATTGCTCTATCCAGCAAAGCTTTCATTTAGAATGGAAGGGCAGATAAAGCACTTCTCAGATAAGGTCAAGTTCAAGGAATTCATCATCACTAAGCCCTTATTATATGGAATGTTAAAAGGTCTTATCTGAGAAAAAGAAGATAAAAAACAGGAACAGAGAAAGGACAGCAAACTCACTTATTAACATCCACACCAAAAACAAAAGCAGACTAAACAAACAACTAGAACAGGAGCAGAACCACAGAAATGGAGGTCACATGGAGGGTTAGCAACAGGGGAGTGGGAGGAGGAGGCAGGGAGAAGGTACAGAGAATAAGCAGCATAGATGGTAGGTAGAAAATAGGGGGAGGGCAAGAATAGTATGAGAATGGTAGAAACTAAACAATTTATGACACATGGACATGAACTAAAGGGGAATATGGATGGGAGGGGGTGTGCAAGGTGGAAGGGAATGAAGAGGGGAGATGGGACAACTGTAATAGCATAATCAATAAAATATATTAAAAATAATATAATCAATTTGTTCTGGGAGCTTAATCACACAAAATTTGAGGTAAAAAATTCAAATAAAGTGGCTGTAGCATTACTGAGCTCAACTTTTTTTATGAGATATTTGCATATGTCTACATAATATAATCATGTCAAATTATATTTTAATATTTCTCATATTGGCTGAGATGAGGATACATTTACCTTTCTTTCACAAAACTTGGGCATCCTTCATTTTTCCATGAGTTCCAGTTTTCTTCAGTGTTTAATATATGCTGGGGAAAACAAAGACATTACAGTTGCATGAGGGGAGCTTCTGAAATTATATTTGGTGCTAAGAATACTGTGTAAATATAAAACACATACCTCTACCATCTTTGAAAATCTTTCTCCATCGGGTGGGTTTTCAGATAGTAGCTGTGATTAGAAAGAATATACTAAGCTTTCAACAACTTTCTGCATCATAGGAGTGGTTTGTAGGCAGAGAACCAAGAAGTGTTTGTGGTCTTGTACCTGAGCTTAACTTTATCCTTATTTTCCTATTTGGGGCTGAAACAAAGAAAATTCTAAATTTCCATTTTGTTCAATCATGGGTTTGTTGCGTGTTGAACTTACTTGATAAACTGATTTTGTAGTATCTTCAATCCAGAGTGATTGCTCATCAGTTAAAACATAGTTTGAACTATGAAACAAAGCAATAAAAGCATACTTGAGTTGACAGCAATGCATATTCGATTTTAAGGTTTATATACTGTTTTGAAAAAACACGAGACATGTAACAGATAAGTAAACCATAATGTAAAGTGTCAAAAATTAGCAAGACAAGAACAATCACAAATGGGAGGCTTGTAAGAGAACTTCTTGTACTTCATCCTTAAGATGGTTAGAATTAAAAACATGGAAGTATATGAAGGAGAATAAAACACTGAATTAATTTGATTAAATATGAACAGAACAGTGAATATTTCCTAAAATAGTAAGTTTAATATGGGATGAGAACCTGACACAATATTAACATATTCCTCTACAATATGCACATTCAAATAAAGCATGCTTTTGGGTCTTTTAAAATGCATTCAAAATATAATGACTAAAACCCCAAAAGCCTAGAGAAGGCTGAAAGCAGACCCAAATTATTAATGGCTAGTATTAATTCAACTCTCACTATGTGTTAGGTGCTTTATAGCCATTCAATAAATATTAATAGACTACCACGTGCCAAGTTCGGAGCAGTCTACATGCAGTACTCATTTAATTCTCAGAGTGAGTACCTATACATATTAAACAGATGACAGATGTTCAGTGATTTGCCCAAGGCCATAAAACTTGAATGCAAACCTATGTCTGGCTCCAAAGCCCTTGATCTTTCCACTGTTACACCAAACCTCCACAACAAACAGAAGGATAAGCGAGAACATTCTGTGTGCTTGCTATGTGTTATCTTAAAATTACAAGTCTGAAAGAGCTAAACTGCTACTAGTGAGTAATGAAAGTGGTATCTGAAACCAGCAGGTAGTAAAGCCATGTCATTTACACAACTAATACCTCTTTGCAAACTTAGCAAAACCATCATCAAGTAACAGTGAACTCTAATTATGGATAGTACAAGAGGAAACAATCAAGACCACAGATGGAGGTATTAAGATAGACAGTAGACGTCCTGATTAGGTTTTCCAAAATCCCAAAGAAACTGGAATTCCTCTGTGCTTCGAAGATTAACTTCCATTTTTTAAGCCAGCTTCACACCTTGTAAAAAAGTATTATTGGCTTAGTTTGCAAATCAGGTTTGGAGAAGGTCTGAACAAGGTGAGAAGGGGATGACAAGTCTGGAGCAAGGCCTCCACCCACCAGTACCACCGAGGACTCCCAGGAAGCCCTGGCACTCAATGTCAACATCTTTTCCCTAAAACAAATACCTTAACATCTAGTCTCTCAAACAAAAGCTCGATTATCTAATGTTGCTGCAAAAGAAATGTTTCTGGGCTGTGACCCTATACATAAAATAAACCCAATGCACAGGGGAAAAACATAAAAACAAGCAAATGAACAAAACAAAATATCAGCCAGCAAGTCTTTCTCTTTGGAGTTTACAAACTATTTACTACTCATTTATTAACTTATACTTACCTTTTGAATTTGACCTGTCCCTTGAGATATTGGAATAAAATGAGATACTGCAATAGGATGTGTCGTCGAAAGTTACTGTCGCTCAGTTGTAAATCCATCAACTACCCGAAAACAAGCATATACACAAAACAACACATTAAATTCCAGTTTTGCCCAAAGGTACAGGTTATGTTATTATAGAAATGAAGGCTTTCAATTCAAAGAACATTTGCTGAAAGCTCACTGCATGTGAAGCACTACTGCACACGAAACATTACTGCCCAAGACCCAAGGCAGTGGCTTCATAGATTTCTTTACCAATTTATGTCATGACATATTTATGTCAGTAGATAGTAATGTTGTATTTGTGATCCTGAAGTCAGGATAAAGGCAGAAATATAAAAAGTAAATGGCTTTCCCACTTTCCTACATATAAAGAAGTAATGGCTAAAGGAAAGGTCCACACAGATTAACACAGTAAGAGGTGTTGCTCATTTCTGTAGCCCTCCAAAGTGCCTGCAACAGAGTTGGTACTCAGTAATAAATAAACAGAAAGGAATTCAGAGGTGAGTCATCTGTGAATTAAATGGACTTTTTTTTTTACATTTTAGAAAAATTGTATCATTCTTCAATTACCACAGATAGGAAAGGACTAGAAGGTCTCTTAGGAAAAAGTTCCTCAACAACCCTGCCCCTTAGCTGTTCTTCCTTTAAGAAGCAGCTCCAGTGATAAAGGTAATCTCATTCTATCAGGAGCGTAAGGTGCTGAAGGAAAGCTGAAGTCTACATTCACCAGTTTGTGCTGGTTTTGCCTTCCTGACCTAGAGCAACAACAGGAACCTGGTGTGTGCTGAATGAATTCCTCCCTGTAAGACACTGGAAAGCCCTAGGAACTGGTGTCCTTTGGCTGTGTTCCACTACTAATGAAGACTAACGCTCACCGGCCATTTCGTCCACACGACTGGCTCTTGCTTAAGTGAACCCCATGACTTTCACAAAAATTTAAACATGATTTGGCTTCCAGTAAGGTCTTACTCCCCTTTAGAGACTATTTTGATCCTGTTATTTATCCTATTAATGATCCCACCCCCCAAAAAAGTGGCGAATCGAATGGCACACTTCTAATTTCTTTCCTCTGACTCCTGAGGGACTTCACTATCCCCAGTTGGCTCTCAGTTCCTTGACACAAACTCCAGTGACAGTCACAGCCCTTTGGGCCCCCAGCTACCAGGGCTACAAGCTGGATCTGGTTTCCACTCACAGTAGCCCCAGCTTTGAAATCTTTACTTCACAATCCTCTAGCTATAACCTCCTACTCTTCCAGGTCTCTCACTCAGCTGCCCCAACATATCTAATATTTGGACCGTCCCAAGGCCTTGTGTCCCTCGAACCCTCTGTTTTCTGACCATTAGCCCCACCCTGTTTTCACTATAATCCTATTTCAGTCTAGTTAAGTGGTCAGCAAACTTTTAATCAGAAGGCCAGAGAATAAATATTTTAAGCTATTTGAGCCTATAGGCATATTATGGGTATTGTGTAGGTACTTACACAAACATTTAAAATGAACAACAAAACCAAATGGTATGTGGGCTGTAGTTGGCTGATCCATGGTTTAGACTTTTTTTTAATCTCTTCAATCACTTTCTTGCCAACTTCCTCAACACCCTGTCCCACACTTCTGTCACATCTATTGAGCAAAATGACAACCTTAGATCAAACCAATTTTATTCCCTTTCTCTGCATCAACACTAAAGCTTCCAATCTAGGCTGCAGGTAGAGCTGCTTGAAAGAAAATACTAATCATACAGCAAAGCAGTTGGTACCACTGCTATGTCACTGTCTCCAACCTAAAACTCTGTCTCTAATCAGCAATCTTTCCCTAGGTCCCAAGGATATTCTCTCTCCTATTCTCTACAGCAACTATTTCAAGGCTTTTCCATTTACCAAAGTCACTATGTATTACCCCTCTCACAATAGATAACTACCGCCCTAGAATAAGGAGAAAAATTCATCAAATTGGGTTATTTCAGCTGTACCCAGATTCTTGTTTTCCTCATTTTCTGTCACAACATTGTCCATTTGGACATTCCAGTCTCCCTAACTGAATTCCATCAATTAACTGTCCCAGTGCCTATATCGTCAGCCCCTTCTTTCAATTAGCGTTAAATAACTTCTCCCAAAGAGCCTCACCGTATCCTTCCTGAACAGCACTGTTTCCAACTCACCCCTCAACTTGCTGTCTGACTCACCAATCCACTGCAAGTGTATTTGTCAAGATCATCAATGACTTATTTGTTGTTCAATCCAATGAACACTTTTCATAGTTTTCATCCTACTTGATATGCCTAGCTTCCAGGAGGTACTAACTTTTCTAGTTTTTTTCTCTGGTCACACTGGTTACTCTTGAATGTTTTTCTCTCCTCCTCCCTTCCTTCTCTTTTAAATATTGGTTTTCTTCAGGATTCAATCTGATGCTTTCTTCTCTTTCCAGTCTACACTTTTCTTCAATAGCCATCTGTAAGCTGGTAACTCCCAAATCTATACTTTCAACCTCCATCTCCTTTCCAGTCTCCCCGGTCTGTATGTATGCTCAAGAAGGGACTACCTATCTCCTCCGCTTGAATGTTCAACTGACACTTATCAGATTTCTTGTCCAAAATAAAACACACCAATTTCCCTCATAAAGCCTGCTCCTCTCCAGGTTGGCTAATTCAGTGAAAGGCTCCACCACCTGTCTCTTTGCCTAAACAACTCTAGGAAGACATCTTGGAAAAAGCGGCTACTATAAACCATAGGAGCAAACCTAAATCTGGAGAATATGTGGGAAGAAACAAGAGGTACAAAAACTCTGTAGCTCTATTTCAGGGGTTGGTAAATTTCTGTTAAGGGTTGACAATTTCTGTAAAGGGCCAGTTTGTAAATTATTTCAGGCTTTGTGGATCGTTCAGTTCTCTGTTACAAGTACTTACCTCTGCTTTTATAGTGCAAAAGCAGCCATAGACAATACATGAATGAACTAGCATGGCTGTACTCCAATAAAACTCATTTACAAAAACAGGCACTAAGCCAGATTTGCTGACCTCTGCTCCACAGAACTCTGTTATATAAATTTACCACCTAGTCTCCTGTTCATGAACACTTACTTAGGTTTGTTCAAACTTTCACTTACAAACAATGAACCTTCTGATCCATTTCCTTGTGCATGTGTATGTGTGGGATTCCCTAGGGGATCACATCTAGGAATGAAAGTTTTAACTTCACTAGCTAAAAAGTTGTTTCGCAAAGTGTTTGTAACAATGTATAGTTGTAACAATTTATACTTCATCCAGCAGTGTATGAAAGTTCTCCTTTCCCCCTACCTTTACCAATACCATTTGTTGTGCTTTTTTATTTTTCTCGATTTGGTAAGTGTAAAATGATTATGTCATCATTTTAATTTCTTTGGCTACTAGTGATGTGTTTTTTATTAACTTATTAGCTATTCAGTTTCTATGTCTGTAAATTACTTGTCCATACCATTTTCCAATTTTCTACTGGGTTATTGTTTGAGCAATGGAATGTTTAGAGTACCAATTTTTTCAGTTACATAGGTAGTGAATATTTTCTTCTAGTTTGTGGCTGATCTTTTCATTTGTTTCTGATATCTTTTACTATTAAAGAATTTTACATTTTAGTATTAAATGTACTGATCTTTCCCCTCATGATCTGTCTTTTTTGTGACTGAAAAAATCTTGTCCTTTTCCAAATGTATTTTATATTTTCTGCTAAATGTTTAATAGTTTTACTTTTCTCATCCGGGCTTTTATGAGCCTTGTCCTGTGCATATACTAAGCTTTGGATTAAATTTTATTTTTTCTATGGATGAGTTGTCTAAGCAACATTTATTAAGGATAATCCATCTTGTCCTAATTTGTAACTCTTTTGTGTATCAGACTCTTATAGTTTATGCTTTTTATTGTTCTAGTATTTTTCTTCTTTATACCTGTACTAACAATTACCTCACTGTTTTAATTTCTGTAACTTTACAGGTCTTAATATTGGATAGAACTGCCCCCATCTCCTTGAAAGTTTTCTAAGTTACCTTTGGCATTTTGCTTTTCCATAAAGATTGTAAGATCAACTTTTCGAGTTCCTTCATTTGCATTTGATTAAAAATATACTGGATTTATGGATACATTTGGGAAGAAGTGGCATTACGTTTTCCTACCTATAAATGTACTACTCATACCTTTCCACTTTTGTAATTTTGTTATCCTAGTTAATAGTTTTTATTACTACTTTGAGTAACATTTTGTAATTGGTTACTTATAGGAACAATACTGATGTTTCTCTTATAACCTTGCTGAAGCCTCCTGAATCCTAATAGTTTCTTGGTTCTCTTGGATTTTCACTGTAGACAATTATACTGCCGTCAAACAGGAAGAGTCTTTTCTGTCTAATTAATGTGTAACTCTTATTTCTCATTTCCTCTTTTTGAAGTGGCTAGGTCCTCTGTTAATGGCTACGTTAACAGAAATGTAGCTAGGAGACATCTCTGCCTTGTTCTTAAATTTATTGAGAGTGCTTCTGAAAGTCTGATCATTATATATGATGCTTGACATAGTTTTTTTTTTAACAATTGATTTGAGAGAGAGGAAAGGGGAAGGAGGGAGGAAGAGGTGAGAGGGTGGATGGGTGTGGGTGTGAGAGAGAGAGATTTGTTGTTCATTGTTTGATTCTTGTATGTGCCCTGACACACATAAGAATTGAACCCACAACCTTGGTGTATCAGGACAATGCTCCAACCAACTAATCTACCCAGGCAGGACTAAAACAAATACTGACTATCAACTGTAACTGAAAAATAAAATAAGTAAATTCAATAAACAAAATGAGACAGAAAAAAAAATAAGGATTGTAATGAGTAGGAACTGTATGTAGCTACGGATTTAAGGTAAAGTTGTTGCTTATGAGGCAACAATGAGAACTGAAGATGCAAAACATCACCTGTCTCATATTCTCTTTGTTACAATTATTGGTACCTTTTTTCCTTCCCATATTTTAAAATTTTCACCTTCTCAAAGATGGTTTTACATCTCTTGAAATATTAATTATGGATTCTAGTTCTTAACCCTGAAAACTCACACTCTCCATACTGCTGGTGAAAGAAAGCTCACAAAGAATCAGTAAAGGAGACACTAGTCAGCTGGTTCTGATAAAGTGGTGAATAAAGACTGATACAAAAGCACTGATCTTAACATTCCAATATGGAGATTTCTCTGAAAATGTATAATCCTGCTGCTTCTCTTATTAAAATACCCTTGAAAATGTCTTAACAAAAAATCTTTTAAGACATCTAGAAATAGCTATTATGTCCTGAGAAATGTAACCTGTAATTCCTAATAAAAGTATACAAGTCTTACTTAAAGCTTACTTAAAACACAAGGTTCTTGTATTTTGTAACTTTTTCACCCTGATAATATTACTTAAAGTGGCATTTTAGCTTTCTGATAGGTATGAATCTTTGGGAAGATTCTGTATTAAGCTAATTTTCTTCTCCTCTCCACATAAAGTAAAAATTTTGAATTCTTTAATCAGCCAGAGGTTTATATGTTTGTTTCATTTATAGTAAATTAACATAGTTGGATTCCAAAAAGCTCAATCTGATAACCTGTCTTATTAGGTATGTTAAATCAGTTTACAGAGTTAATTACTGGTATATCTGGACTTATTTCTACAATTTTTGTTTTTTTTCTTCCTTTCCCATCTGTTGGGTTTATAATGTAGTCCATATTCCTTCCTGTCCCCTTTTTATCTCTTGCCATTTAAGAGCTACAAGTTGTTTTTCTTTTTAAAAAATAGTTTATTTATTTTTAGAGAGAGGGGAGGGAGATAGAGAGGGAGAAACATCAATGTGTGGTTACCTCTCACACGCCCACTACTGGCCTGCAACCCAGGCATGTGCCCTGACTGGGAATCAAACCTGTTACCCTTTGGTTCACAGGCCAGCACTCAATCCACTGAGCCACAACAGCAAAGGCTCTTTGTTGGCTTTTAAGATTTTCTCTTTACCCCTGAAGTTACAGCATGATGTATTAAAGTGTGTATTTATCTTTGTTTATCCTGCTGGCAGTTGTAGCACACTTTTCATCTGAGAATTTGAGTCTTCCTTCAATCCTTTCAATATAGTTGCTCCATCATTCCCTCCATTTTGCTCTTTGAAAATCCTACTAGATATATGCTGCCATTTCTCAGTCTACCCTTCATGGCTCTTAACTGGTCTTCCACATTAATCAAGAAAATCTGTCAGTGCTGTGTTCTGGGTGAACATTTCATCACTATCTTCCACTCACTAGTCCTCTTGTCTCCATGTCCAATCTATAGTTTAACTGTGTGCCACATGTACTTCAGTTTCAATGACTATTTTTCATTATCAAGACTTCCAAATTGTCATATTAAAATCTATTTCATTTCTGCTGTTATGTTTCAGTTTCACAATTTCTTATTCTCAAGGGATGTTCTATCATCAATTATCTTTGATCATCCAAAAGATGTATTGTACAGTCTTGTCATGCCATGTATCTGTATATTCTAGTAGTTGATCTTTCTTAGCATTACATTTTTAAAGGAATTTTGGGATTTTAATTTTTCGTAGGGTTATGAATGAGAGGCTTTTGTTTTGGGATGTCTGTTCACTTCTTTCTTTCTCTTTGTGTACACCCTTTCCTGTGTACTAGTTTTACATTTGTTTCCATCAGGGCCCCTGGCACAAGTTTGGAAAAAGTTTTATAATGAATTTTGGAGCAGCTGTTTCATAAGTATATTAGGGATATCATAATACAAATATGATATCATATCATATGAGGTCTGTCTGGAAAAAGTCCAGCCACTGTTAATACAATGAGAATGGTTTGTGTGACATCAATGTAACCTGGCAGCCAAGGAAAGTGGACTGGGATGTGCATGTGTAAACAATGGTGTCTTCACTGTACTAGTCAGTGGGTGTGGTAGATACCCTTGAGTGAGCATAAAATACTGTGTGACTATCACATTCAAAATGAGCGAGTAGAGCAATGGGTCTGCATCAGATTTTGCATTAAGCTTGAACATTCCTCCACAGAAACTGTTCAGATGATTCAGAAGTCTGCAACTATGAGCAACTGGTGATTGACAGGTTCATCATGACAACACACCTGCTCACCATGCATCACGTCTTGTGCAGTTTTTTTGGCAAAACACCAAATCACCAAGGTGACTTAGCAGCCCTATATCCCAGAGGTGGTGCCCTGCAACTTCTGGCTTTTCCCCAAAATAAAATCACTTTTGAAACAGAAGAGATTTCAGGGTATTGATGAGACTCGGAAAAATACAACAGGACAGCTGATGGCAATTGGGAGAACTGTGTGAGGTCCAAATGCCTACTCTGAAAAAGACTGAGGCATCCTTGTCCTATGTACAATGTTTTTTGTATCTTCCATCTTCTTCAATGTATGTCTCTATTTTTCGTATTACATGACTGAATACCTTCTGGACAGACCTCCTATATCTGATCACAGAGCAAACAGATGAATAAAAAGTTGTGACTTTGTTATTCTTAGAACCACAATTTCCAATGAAACCATAGCCCTTGGTAGAAAATGGGTAATATATTTTTTAGTTTTCCAAAAGTGAGTTAAATTCTACCCCGGTCTCTGCAAGCAGTGATTCTGCCTCTGGCCCCTGGTCCCACAAGAAACACATCTGGTCTCTGTCACTTTCAGTCAAATTCCTGGATGCCACTACCTGCTTAACATACAGAGTCCAGGAGGCCCAAAGCTTCAGCTTTGCTATTTTGCACTTCTAGTCAAGATATTTATCTTGTTTCTGGAAGGCCAGCCTTGTCTTTTTTGTTTTCCCTTTTTATATATTTACCTCCCATTTGTATGTATTTGGAGCAAAGGGAGTGAGTTTAAACAAACTGAATGTGCCATGTTGACGAGAAGCTTATAAAATCCCTTATATTTGAACAAAATTTACTTAGCTATAGAAATAAGATTAACAGGTAATTTTTAAACCCCTTATTTGTACCTAAATGGAAAATTAATTGCAAAGTATATTCATAAATGCAAATTATAGCCCAACCTGAGGTTCAAAATATATATACCTGAAAGTAATTAAACTGCATCCATTCTAAAGTAAGTCTACAGAACACACTTAATGCAGAATAGCCTCTTTCACCTTTGAAACCCAATTAGTCTTACTTGTACAGTGAAGAAATGGGACTTTAAAACTAAGTTATCAGCTTTAACCCAAAGTAAGACATTGCTATTGAACTTAAAAAGTATATCAATAGGATAAAAAAAATTTTATTATGCTTTAGTGAAAAAGAAAGATTTATACCTTTTCACTTGTTAAAAATTTTGCAAAATATACATGTTCTCCTCCTGTTTTTAATTCTTCCATCTTTTTTCTTGAAGCCTGAGTATCATCTAATTTATAACTCTTGAAAACAGCTAGAACTTCTTCTGAATACTGCAAAGTAAAAATATCAGTTAGTTTTATTTGGCATTGTTGCCCAATAATTTGTTAGTGATTTTCATATCAGAATCCCTAGAATTTCTTCCCAGTTACCATATATGTATGTTGTAAGGTAAATTAAGAAAATTATGATAGCGAGATAAGAGTAAAACTATTTTATATGAGATTTCATGGTATTGTAAAAGTAAAAATAAACTCTCTATTCCCAATGAAATGTGATTTCTTACGCAGTTTGTGTAACACACAAACAGAGAAAGGAATACTTTGATAGTGTACAGAAATTTACCAGTGAAATTAGCTAACTAGTTGTGGAAACTCTCAAGAACTTCTTGTGCTAAAGACTGTGACAAAATAAAACAATGATGTCAAACCATATCCAGCTGAAGGACAATTTCAGATGATTTTTCACTCACCACTTAACCTGAATTTGGATGGTGGTCAAAAACAAAAAAAATACTGCATATAAAATTAAAACAATTCAAAACAATAGAACATATACCATCCTACTTTTTTTCTTTTTAAGATTTTATTTATTTTTCAAGGGGGGAGGCAGGGAGAGGAGAGGGAGAGAAACATCAAAGTGTGGTTGCCTCTCTTGCATCCCCTTACTGGGGACCTGGCCCACAACCCAGGCATGTGCCCTGACTAGGAATCAAACTGGCAATCCTTTGGTTCGAAGGCCAGCACTCAATCCATTGAGCCACATCGGTCAGGGTGCCATCCTCCTTTTAAGAGCTATCTATTAACCTTGGATTTTGATTATAACAACAAAAAGGGACAACTGATCTTTAAGTAGCCAAGAAAAAAGCAATACAGATAATTCTTATAACAGAGCTTAGCAAACTTCTTCTGTAAAGGGTTAGTGTTATGACTCTTATGATTTCAGTTGCAAGTACTAGTTTGCTATTGTTGCACAAAAACGGCCACAGGTAATATGTAAACACAAATGGGTGTGGTTTTGTGCCAATAAAACTTTGTTTACAAATAGGCAGTAGGCTGGATCTGGTTCAAGGCCATAGTTTACAGACCCGTTCTAACAGAAAAGCTGAAGTAATTTTGTGCTAAGTGAAGACAGAATATATTCTGTAAAAATTCATCAATTCATGTTGATAATAGTATGTTTTTTTAAAAAAGCTATAATTGCTAACTCTTAAATTCTCAAGTCATTTATAATCACAGTTGTTTAGGTGTTTACAATTTAGCTTCTGTATATTATGAAGTAGGTATAAAAACGTAAGAGGTAAAAATATATAGTAAAAAGTATTCTGGACAAGAGTCAAAATTTGGCTTTGCCATTAGCTATAGAATAGTGGGCTTTTGGCAGTTTAAGACTGGCAACTTACCTTGAGAAAAGTTTTCCACGAAATCTTCTCATAGCACTGCACGGGGTTCCTGAAGTAATCCTGAAGCGACCAGAATTTTCGATACAGGTTGTAATCAATTGGAATGGAGCTAATAAAATAAATGATAATATTAAATAAATAATTTAAGTTCCTTTAGAAATATTTAAGTGCTCTAATCTTTCTTGGGTCACAAACCCTTTACGAAGTTGATAATAGTCTCTTTCCCCAGAAAAGTGCACATTTATAAATACTTATAAACTTTTGTAAGTAATTTCAAAGGAAATGAATACATAAATAGACCCTCTTTATCTATATAGTGATGAAACCCCTGAATTCTGGCTTGATACAAGATTATCCAGAACTCAAGACTATGTTCCCCAACCTATCTTGTAGCTAGATATGGCCATGTGGCTAAATTCTGACCAATCGGTTGAGAATGGTAGTCATATGTGATTTTGGGGGGCCCTATTTGACCATTTTTTCCCCCTTTCTGTTGGCTAGAATGCAGGTAAGATGATGAGCCAACCTTGACTATAGGAAAAAGAGCGAACAGCAATGGATAGTGGAATAAGTTAGAAGAAACAATGGTCCCTAGTCTAGTCTGGAGACTAGACTGCCTGTCTCCAGACTTTTACATGACAAAGAAATCAACTAAGTTGTTTATGCTAATGTTAATTTGACTCTATGTTAAAAGCCATAGGCATATGTCCCAACCAATACACTGAGTTAAGAAGCCCTAGTATGCCACAAACACATAAGGCACATAACAGTTTAGTGTTACAAAAATAAGCCCTTTTCTTTAGTGTCTTTATTATGGCATTGCTAGATATACCTTCTAATTTGGCTATGTTACAAATCTAGTGTTAAAATACACATTCTTATAAATGTTAAATTTATAAGCAATTGTTTTACTATAAAATGTTTTAATTTTTAATGTTAGAGCAAACATTTCAGACTCTTCAAATACATGAGATCACTGTTTTTAATAAGATGCTACATCACTGAGAATAACCTATGAAGTCTTTTAGTATTATCCATATCAAAAATGCTTGAGGTACTGAATTTTCATATCCTGATATACCCACAAAAATTTTCAATATCACCACTATAAAATTAATATTTTTAATATTAATTACAACTGTGTTACAACTGTGTACTACCATACTTCATTCTTTCTAAATAAACCTTATTAAGCTAAACCTATGGACTATAGTTAGCATCTTCTCTAAGTTTTGTGCCCATACAAATATTCTAAGACTGCAGTTTTCTATGGGAAACAGGAAACAGGGTTAGTGATCTACATAGTACTATGATCTTAAGAATCCTTCCATCTCCATTCTGGCCAATAATAGGAAATTAATCTCTCACTCTTCATCTTAGAGACTGATATACTAAAAATAACTTTTTCTTATATTAGGGGGCATCAGAGACAATACTATAATGTTTTTAAAAGCTTACAGTAAAATCAAATGTGTATAATTTTTACCATGTACTTTTCAAAAGTTCATTTTTGGAGGGGGAAATTAATGTTTAAAAGACTAAAAACCAGCCCTGGCTGGGTGGCTCAGATGGTTGGAGCATCATCCCATACACCAAAAAGGTTGTGGGTTCGATCCCCTGTCAGGACACATACCTAGACTGCAGGTTCAATACCTGGTCAGGGTGTGTACAGGAGGCAACTGATTGATGTTTCTCTCGCATTTTTTTTCTCTCTCAAAAACAAACAAACAAACATACATATCCTTGCGTATTAAAAAAAGGCTGAAAAATGCCTTAGTTTCTCTGTATATAATGTAAGAAAGAGTAAAAAGTATAAGATACTTTGCTAGTGTAAAATTTAGTTTTCTACAAAAGTCTGGAAAGGTATATTCGTAATCTAAGAAAGAACAAAGAGAAAAGTATTTTAGTAAAACATGAAAGTAATCATCTCACCACAGGAATTTAATTCATATGGTTAAGATGACAAACTACAAGTTAATATCATAAAATATCCAATTAAAGAATTTCATTAGTTTAAATTTACATCAATTGGCGTATCAATTCAAGAAAAACATACATCTAACCACATGGTAACACAACACTTATATTCATACTCTGACAACTGATGGGAATAAACCTTGGAAGTTGGAAATAATTGAAAATGTCCTTGGTTTATAAGGAAAAACAGTAACAAAGCATGTGCATGTTATTTTACAAAAATGTTTGAAATTATGCTTACATACTCACCCAGGTTACAGGCTTTGAAGTAAGCGTAAGACAGGTAAATAATTGGGCAAGCTTAGCTGATTTTGATAAAACAATGTAAACTTTGCTAGAGTGACTGCTAGTATCTCAAGCACATGGATCTTGCTTCAAATCAATAATGAAGAATACTGACTGACAACTTTTAATTGACAAAAATCTAGCTTCTGCCAAAAGTTTTGTTAAGAAACAGCAATATTCGAAAGGATCTAATGGGCATGTTAACGTTCTTTCTAAACTCTTCCCTAGTACCAAACCACCCTGAAAACAGGAAAACAATGATCTGAATATCAACCTCTTTCAATAATTAACATTAATGATTTACAAAAATAAGATTGTAAGTCTGGATTTTCTCTGGCTCTGATTAAAAAAAAAAAAAAAAAAGAGCCACAGTAAGAACATTTCTCAAAATGTGAAAGTAAAATGGAAAAACAGCCATATATAAATTATTTATATTCATCAAATAATACAATATTCAATATTTGTACAGTTCCATACACTTGGTAAAAAATGTTTTTGAAACAAAACTGTTTTTAGAGTACTTATATGCAAATATTTATATGTCTATACATATCGCACACACACACAAAACATTAGGTTTCTTTTTATCTATTTATTTATTTAAAAGATTTTGTTTATTTATTTTTAGAGGGGAAGGGAAGGAGAGAGGGAGAGAAATATCAATGTATGGTTGCCTCTGGTGTGTCCCCTGCTGGGAACTGGCCTGCAACCCAGGCATGTGCCCTGACTGGGAATCGAACCACGATCCTTTGCTTCGCAGGCCCGCGCTCAATCCACTGAGCTAAACCGGCCAGGGCAACATTAGGTTTCTTAAGAAACGTTTATTCTTATATGTGGTAACTCTGTCTATACATATCGCACACACACATAAAACATTACTGAGTTACCACATATAAGAATAAACGTCTCTTAAGAAACCAGAAAATTACCTCTTATCAGAGAATGAGGATTATGTAGCCATTATATGTCCCTTTTTGTCTTAGTTGCCAGGAAGCTCACATCTACTTTAATGTTTGATACTAGTAATGACACATTCCAAGTTGCTTCTTATCATCTACCTTTAAGGGCATCTAATCTTACTTCTTTTATCTTTAGTTGGCCTTGTTTGTGCTTGAGGTGCCTCACAGAATACATTTTAAAGTGGTATTAATATATATTATTGCTAGGATATTTTTATAGTTGAGGACTAATATACTTTTTAAAAAATTCTCCCCCTGATGGTTCTATTTCTTTCCACTAGATACTGTCTCTCTCTCTCTTTTCCTGCATGACTAAACTTGACAGAGTTGTCTACATTCAATGTTTACCACTTCCTTACCCTCTTTTCATGTTTCAACCTGCTGTATTTCTGCCTTTCGCCTTCACCACTCCACAGATACTTTTGGATTTTATATTTATCCACACAAAGTAAATGTAACTACTTATCGTAAATATAAACAATAACAAGTGAGAGGAGAGTTACTATCCAAAGTAGAACGTTTCATAACTATTTTAATGAAGATACTCCATAAAACAACATACAGCCCTGGCCAGGTGGCTCAGTTGGTTGGAGCATTGTCCTGTGCACCCAAGTGTTGTGGGCTGGATTCCTGGTCAGGGTGCATACTTAGGCTGCAGGTTCAATCACCAGTCGGGGTGCGTGTGGGAGGCAACAGACTGATGTCTGTCTATTGCGCACGTTCTCTCTCTCTCAAATCAATAAATATATCCTTGAGTGAGGATTAAAAAAAAAACAAAGCAACGTACAGTAGTCTTCCCCTTGTTTGTCGTTTTGCTTTCCACTGTTTCAGTTACCCATGATCAACTGTGGTCCAACATATTAAATGGAAAATCCCCAAAATAAATAATTTATAAGTTTTAAATGTGAGTTGTCCTGAGTAGTGTGATGAAAACCCACACCATCATGCTCCATCCCATCCAGGATGTGAATCGTCCCTTTGTCCAGTGTATCCATACTGTTTACACTACCTGCCCATTAGTCATTTGGTAGCCACCCCGATTACCAGATCGACTGTTGCAGAATCTAAAATTTATATATCTCCCTGTGCAGATATAGGAACCCCTTCTTTATCTTCTGGAAATTCTCTCAATTGCAACTGATGATCATAACTTCTGTCACCTCAGACACCTGGAAGAATACTAGGGAAAGTGTTCCTTCACGCCTTCACTCTTCCTCATTGCTGCTAATGAGCATTTTGTTCAAGTAACCCTTTCTGTCAGAAGGTCAACAGTAGCCTATCCTACAGCACAATAATACCTATGTTATTTAAGTCCCTTCATCTCATCACAGACATGTGTCGTCTCGCATCGTTACAAGAAGGGTGAGTATAAGAACAGTAAGATACTTTGAGAGAGAGACCACATTTACGTAACCTTTATTACAGTACAGTTATAATTGTTCTATTTTATTTTTAGTTACTGTTGTTATTCTCTTACTGCTTAATTTATAAATTAAATTTTATCATAAGTACAAATGTACAGGAAGAAACTGAGCATACGTAGATAGGCTTTGGTACTATCCACAGTTTTAAACGTCCACTGGGGATCTTAGAACATATTCCCCATAGATAAGCAGGGGACTACTGTATTTTTTAAATGTTAAGCTGATGATTTTATACAATAAATTTTTTTAATACAAGAAATTTTATTAATGTATTTCAGCCAAATCTGTAGATTCATGAGTAATATGTTCTTTATACACTGTTGTGCCTAAGGAAGTCTGGTGATATAGTTGGTCACAAAGCAATTTGTCATACAATTTCTTCCTCTGTTAAAAAAAACAGTGATTGTAACAGATTGAGAGGCAACTGAGTACTGAGTCCTGTTCAAATGATTTTCCTGCAGCTGGGACTAGTTTATGAACATTACCAATGGAGCTGATTCATCTACACAGGCTTAGGCAGAGTCTAACTAGAAAAAACTGCAATGATCAGAGTTTGTCTTTGGTGACCTGTCTCAGGTGACCTGTTATCTTGGAGCCTAATAGCTTTGCCTAGTGGCCAACAGACCAGACCCTACAAGCCTACTCTATCTATAATATGCATGAATAAATCTCTAAAAAAACCCCAAAACAAAAAAGCTATAGATAATAGTTGATGGGTACTGAATAGATGCTGTTTTAAGCACTTTACATGTATCACTCCTTTTAACATCAACAACTACAGTCATAAGAATAACTACCAAACACCTTAACAGACCACTTCCGAATAGCATCTCATTTAATCTTTAATAACTAAAGTAGGTAGTTGGCATCACTACATTTTAAAGACACTGAAACTTACTTAACCAAGTAATTTGTTCAAGATTATATGACTAGGAAATATTGGGGCTATGCTTGGAGCTATACTACTTTCAATGTTTCTTTGGGGATATGTATTTGAATTTGAAATTTGAAATGAAAGGACTACCATCTCCCTGTGCAGATATAGGAACCCCTTCTGGATCTTCTGGAAATTCTCTCAATTGCAACTGATGATCATAACTTTTGTCACTTCAGACACCTGGAAGAATACTAGGGAAAGTGTTCCTTCATGCCTTCACTCTTTCTCATTGTTGCTAATGAGCATTAAAAAGAAATTATTTGGCCCCGGCTGGTATAGCTCAATGGACTGAGTGCTGGCCTGTAAACCCACAGGTCGCAGGTTCGATTCCTGATCAGGGTACATGCCTGGTTTGTAGTCCAGGTACCCAGTTAGGGGCGATCCATGTTTCTCTGTCATTTTGATGTTTCTCTCCCTCTCTTTCTCCCTCCCTTTTCCTCTCTCTAAAAATAAATAAAAATTTAAAAAAAGAAAAGAAAAGAAAAATTATACGGAAAGAAAGAATACAGGAAAGAATGGTTATAGAGGATGAGATAAGAAGAAGTCCCAGGAAAGGATAAGAGGGTAGAAGAGAGAAAGGAAGTTTCTTATTCCTCCCACTTCATTAAATAGTCAGCTCAATACCCACAGGCATTAAGTCCACAAAGCTAAATGGAAGGCAAAAGGGGAGGAGTACTTAGGTTGTTTGTGCTTTTCTTTTAAATGTAATGAACATGTATTAAGTAGGCTGTGTAAACAATGAATTGCTTGCTTGCAATTTAAAAACCAACTGATACAATCCATTAGTAATTTACAATTTATAATTGTAAGTAATATACATGAAAGTTATAAATAAAAGAAATCTATAAGCATGATTTCCTTCCTCTTTGTCTACATTTGCACTCTAGAACACAGGTGGCAAACACAAGGCCCACGGGCCAAATCCGGCCCTCCACCTTGTTTTATCCAGCCCGGCACCTTGTTTCTACCTGGCAGCAGTGCCAAGCTCCTTGCCCCTAGTTAAGGAGTAGTTACATTTATACAGTCCTCAAATTACACTTGGCCCTTTGAAGGCAACCTTGAGGCTGATGTGGCCCCGGATGAAAGTGAGTTTGACACCCTGATCTAGAACTTGATTATCTCTGTAAATCAAGAAATCTGAACTTCTGAAAACTCACCAAGTTGTTGGAGCTTCATCATCTCCCATTTCACCTTCTTCTACATCCATTCCTTCTTCTCTATCTTCAGTGTGCTAAATTAAAAAAAAGTGCAGTCTGTCACAAAGCATTTGTCATGCAGAAGGTAAATGCTGGAATAATGTCATTCAAACACTATTAGACAATCATTAGTAGAGAAGTCTAGTCATAGTAACTATATAGACCTATAGCTAATCTTTAAGGCAATGGGAATGCTATGTGACAGGGAGATGAGAACGCAAGACCAGTATGACAATGATACAGGACAGTCATGAAGGTAATGTGAAAAGCTTTAAACCAGTATTTCTCCAAGCACAGTCAGTAGGTTCTGTTTGGGAATAAGGGGTCTATAGCAAGATATGTGGAAATATATACAATGACCTTTCAGAGAATTGAAAAAATCATTAGTGTTTTAAGGACTCTAAGAACCGCAATAAATAAAGTGAATTTAAGTAGTATTTAATCTCCAACTTCAATTTCACCATGGAAATCCTCCTTGATCCCCACACAGAACACTTATTAGCTGGGAACATGTTAGGATATGCTGGGATGCTGGGTGTCCAGCTCTATATTGAAAAGTTCAAAATAATTTACATGGAATAGTCCAAGAAGTACCTAAAAGATACATAAAGACGAAGGACAAGATTTTGAAAAAACTTAAGGAAAGTCAACATTACTTCCAAATTGATAATGATTTCACACTTCAAGGAATAAATTACTTAAGTAATCTGATTAATCTACAGTGAGATATAAGTTTTATCTAGTTAATAATTTTGAAAACTTTATAACTTGGTCCTAAATGAAGAGTGCTGAATATTCAGGAATCTCACAACCCTGGACAGTCTTCTGGACATATTATAATCTTTACAGAATCAGTGGGCAAATAACTGGCTCACTAATTGGGAAAAAAATTATAACTCAATTTATTCCAGACTATAATATCTCTGCTGGGTTAGAGTTAAAGGAGCCCTGGCTGGTGTGGCTCAGTGGACTGAGTCCTGGCCTGTGAACCAAAGGGTTGCTGGTTCAATTCCCAGTCAGGGCACATGCCTGGGTTGCCAGCCAGGTCCTCAATAGGTGGCACATGAGAGGCAACCATATATTGATGTTTCTCTCTCTCTCTTCCTCCCTCCCTTCCCCTCTCTAAAATAAATAATAAAATCTTGAAAAAAGAGATAAAGGAAAAAACAAAACCATAAATGCACCAGAAGAAAACAAAGGGGCTGATACAATCTTGTGGAACAGAAGCCTTAAGCATGACATAAGGTGAGAAACAATAAAAGATCAACATATGTTAATATTATATCCAAATGTAAAAATTCTATCCAGAAAAGGCACCATAAAGTTACAAGAAAAAGTATAAACTGAGGGGAAAAATGTATCAATATATGGTAGGAAATAAATTAATATCTATATAAAATAATGATAGTTTCTACACATCACAAGAAAAAAACATTTCACAGAATACTGAGCAAATGGCACTAATAGGCAAGTCTCTTCCTCACTGCTTCAAATTAGCACAGAAGAAAAATATATTCCAATAAAAATACAGTAAGTTCCTTGACTTCACTAATAACCAAGGAAGCAAAGATGACTTACTTTTCAAGTATCAATTAAGCAAAGATTTTTAAAAGTTGGTAACTCCCAGGGTTGCTATGAGGTTGTGTGAAAATGGGCAGGCGTTCTCCATGTGCCACTGGTGGTGCTATAAATGGTACAACCTTTTCGAGAAGTAACTGGGCAACCACCATCAAAAGCTGATATATACATATATTTTGACATAGCAATTTCACTTATCAAAATTTATCCTACAGAGACACCTGCATAATATAGCAATGATATACACAATATTATTCACTATAATGCTGTTAACAATTTTTCACTATTAGATATTATCTAAATGCCCACTGACAGGGGATTATAATATATCAAAAGATTTATCATGAAGCATGAACACTGAGCCACATCTAAACATACTGATGCAAAAATACATCTATTTTTACTGCTAAAAGAAAAAAGTAAATTTCAGAAAAGTATGTACTGCATGACCTCATTTTTGGAATAAAACTACACATACACAAAAAGTCTTGATAGAGAATGTTAAGAATGGTTGGTTATCATTGGGGCCTTGGATTATAGGGTAGCTATACTTTCTATTTGAAATATTTCTACTCTGTTTGCATTTTTAAGAGAATACATACTATTTCTACAAACTGGAAATAAAAGTTTTAAAACTTTCGATGACTTAATCATACAAGTTACCTCAAAAACAAACATATAAACATGTTCTGTTCGATTTCATATCAGCCTCACCTTCTGACCCAATGTGCTTTCTTGCTCATTGGTATTGAAAACAGTGACATTTTCCAGATTAAACTGACTCTGCAAGTTAAGACCTATTTAAAAAAAAAAAAAAAGATTTCAAAGCAAATCCACCAAACACCTAAACTTAAGAATATAATGTTGTCGTCATATAAAATGATAAATCCATAATTAAACAAAAGATCAAGTTAGAAATAACACCACACTTGGATTTCCAAATCTTTCTAAAACTCATTTCTTTCCTTGATCCGTGAGGCTCAGTTGGCTGGGTGTCCTCTTGCAAAGCAGAAGGTTGCTGGTTAGAATCCTGGTCAGGGTACATGCTTGGGTACATGCCAGCCAGTCTCCAAGTGAGGCATGTGCAAAAGACAACCTGATCAATGTTTCCCTCATACGCTGATGTTTTTCTACCTCTCGTTCTCCCTCCCTTCCCCTTTCTCTAAAAATAAATTTAAAAAATAAGATTAAAATAAAATTCATTTCTTAAAGCTGCCTTTAGGGTACACAGAATTCTACATACAATATAGTTTATCTTAATTATTCATGAATACTTTAAAACAACTTTATATAATGTAATATGTAGTAATTTATAATTTTGCTGAATCGCTGATAAAAACTGTATAATCAAGAAGTGAGAGTGTGCAACAATGTTTATGGGAAATATACTGTTATTAAGAGCCAGGTTTCTGTCAGAAAAGGAAGTTATTAAATAAGCAGGTCTAATGGTGCTTAAATACACTTGGAATATTAGTATGATCTCATGGTTTTTGCTGTGGATTATTTAAAAATATATAAAGAAATGGTGTGATACTATAACTTATAAGAAATATATACATTTGGTTATTCAGATGACCAAAATGTATGTCTCAGATATACTCGTACTTCATCCACAGTTCCTGGCCTTACAGCTCCCAGACACTTTGGGATTTCCAAAGCCATGAGAACAATAGTGGTGTCTCTTATTATATTAAAGGGGTAACTTCTGGACCCTACCCAAGGGGGTAGGTGGGGGTTGTTTGCCAGTAGAGCTAACCAGATGGTTAGAGGATTGGAACTTTGAGTCCTATACCCTGATTTCTGGGGAGGGGAGACGGGCTTGACATGGAACCAATCACCAATGGCCACTGATTTAATCAATCATGATGATGTAATGAAGCCTCCATAAAACCTCCAAAAGTATAGCTCTCTGCCTTCTTTCAGAGCTTCCAAGTTGGAGAGCCGGAGTGCTTCCATGTGGTACCATGCTGAGCACCAAGCTCAAAGAGGACAGAGCACTTTTGTTCGTGACCTCCCCCTATGTTATTTCTTCATCTGGTTGTTGATTTATATTCTTTAACATCCTTTGTAATAAACTAGTAATCTAGTAAGTAAATGGGTTTTCCTGAATTCTGTGAGCCATTATAGCAAATTAATTGAACCCAGGGAGCAAGTTGTGGAGAATCTCTAATTTATAGCCAGTTGGTAAGAGGCACAAGTAAAAACCTGGTCTTGCAACTGCCACTGAAGTGGAGGGTGGTCTTGTGGGACTGAGTCCTTTACCTGTGGAAACTGATGCTATCTCTGTGTACATACACAGTGTCAGAACTGAGCTGAATTCAAATGCTTGTTGGTATGGGGCACCAATGCTCCCCACCCCCACCCCAATCCTGGAATTGGATCCAGGGATCTCTTTCAGGTAAGATACAAATATAAATACAGATGTATATGTATATGTGGGATTGTATACATACATATCTTTCCTAGCTCTGTCCACTGAGAGGGCCTAGAAGCAGTGACATTCCAGGAGCGATGAGCATATTAGCATATTTTGCTAATACTATAATACCATTAGCATAGTATTATTCTTAAATGCAAGAAATCAGGCTCTTTGGAGAAGTGGGTGATTCCAGAGCTGGGGCAGGGAAAATACAAGATGAGCCCAGGCCATCTTTTTATACCAGGGAAACTTGAAAGAATTATCAATGAGCAAAATTAGAACAACTTGAGTAACAAAGGAAATAATGATACTATGGATTATAGTCCAGATAATAAAATAAATATCTATGAGTTCATAAATAAATAGATGACTGAATTAATAATTAAATAAGCGAAAAGACACAACTCTTTCTTACAGAAGAAGCCCAATTATTAAATATAGAAGGAATAAAAGAAACAGAAAATCACGACCAGGACAACCTAATAACAATCGATGTAGGCAAGAGCCACTGATGAGTACGTACAACTGAACCAAAGGTCTATGAAAAAAAGGTTATTTGCATAGCTTTAAAGTATCTCCCCTCTAAATATTAATTACAAATGGAAAAAGTTGAGTTTATAGCAGAGAAATACAGAATCAAGGATAACATCATTAGTAATAAGACACATAAACACCATGTTGAAATGCTACACTAAGAAAGGCACATCACCTCTGTGGTTTTCTTCCCCGAAATCCATAACCTTAATCTAATTATGGAAAAATATCAGAAAACCTAAATTGAAGGGCATTCTACAAAATATCAGAGCAGTGGTCTTCAAAAGTATCAAGGTCATGAAAAATACAAGCAAAGACCGAGCAACTCTCACAGTGGGGAGATTAAAGCAACATGTCAAATAAATACAATGCGGGATCCTAGATTAGATCCTTAAAGAGAAAAAAGATAAGTAATGATAAATTGGTAAAATCCGAATAAACTCTGTAGTTAACAGTTCAGTGCCAATGTTGATTTGTCAAGTTTTGATAAAAGTGCCATGGTTATGTGAGAGGTTAACAATAGGTGAAGGTGATTCAGGTACTCTATACTATCTTTGCAACTCTTCAAATTTAACATTATTTCAAAAAGACAGTTAAAAAAAAAGCTAGTATGCTAGATCAAGTAAGCTCATGAATCACCCTGGCTGACCGTTTGGCCATGACTACTTAAAATACCTTTTGTTTATCCTTTACTTATTACTTAACATAGCACATGCCATAATTCTCTTTAAGTCAAAAATTTCAGTCACACTTTACTATATTTAATGGATAAATTACATGCTAAAATGGCCTTCTGCAGGTCTTGGAATATACCCTAGGTGAATCTCAAGTATCTGCAAATGTTGAAAAGGTACTGTAAGAAAATATCCTGAAATGCCAACCTAGCTTATGTTAGGGTGGTAGGATTGATTTTGAGTAGTGTTTTTCCTTCACTTTCCAATTTTCTGTAAGAATGTTGTGTTACGTTTATAGTTTAAAAATAAATCTAAACATAATTTATTAAAACATATATAGTTTAAAGCAACCTCTAGCAATGTACTGTTTGTCTTTCAAATCGTTCATAACAGAAAGAAAAAAGTGGTTTCTCATTATCTTGCCAATTTGGAAATAGAATACATTAAAAAAGAGATCTAGTTTTTTAAATGAAGAGAGTGGAGGCTGGAGATAACCAAGAAAGGCAAAAGAATGGCTGGGAATTGAAACCTTGTTCTTACATCTTCTGTAAATTCAAGAAAAATAAATCACAAATTAGTATTTACGAAGGGGCAAACTTCATTTCATAAAGAAACAGAGCCTTCATTCATCACATATTTAAATAGTGACTAGGTATCTGGCACTCTTCTAGGCACAAAGAATACTGAGGTGAACGACACAAGTACACTAAAAGTGCTAGGTGGTATTGAATGCTAAGAAGAGATTTGTAATCAGGTGGTGATGATGTGTGACTGGAGTGGCAGGTTTAGGTTAGATGCTCAAAGAGAGCCTCTTAGAGGAACTGAAATTTAAACCAAGATTCAGTGACAGCAAAAGTCAGTAATGTGACAATATTGAATAAAAGGATGACAGACACAGGGATGACTTAGTGCCAAATCCCTAAGTTTCAATTGATATTAATATTCTGAAGGCATAAACAAGGTGAGTTGCTGGTTCAGTGGGAAAATAATGTTTTTTTCAACAAATGGTGCTGGGACAATTTGGTATCCACATACAGGCTGGGGCAGAAGTAGGTTTACAGCCCTGACTGAGTAGTGTTGTCCCAATGTGCCAAGGTTGCAGGCTCGACCTCCTGTCAGGGCACATAGAAGAACCAACCAATGAACGCGTAAATAGGTGGAATAAAAAACAAAAAATGTTTCTCTCTCTCACCCTTCCTCTCTCTAAAAATCAATAAAAAAATTTAAGAAGTTTAGTTGTTCATATGGAAAATAATACAATAATTTATAAATGATAACACAAGAACAAACTTTGTCTTTTCACAAAGGTTGCACCCAAAATGAAGAATGGAGCCTCTGCCCCTTCCAAAGCTAAGGCAAAGACTTCAAAGGCCAAGACAGCAGTGCTAAAAGGCATCCACAGCCACACAAAAAAGATCCACACGTCACTCATTTTCCAGAGGCCTAAGACACTGTGGCTCTGAAGGCATCCTAAATATCCTCAGAAGAGCATCCACAGGAGAAACATGTTGACAATTATGCTATCATCAAGTTCCCCGTGACTACTGAGCCATGAAGAAGACAGAAGACAACAATACACCTTTGTTCATTGTGGATGTCAAGGCCAACAAGCACCAGATCAAACAGGCTTTGAAGAAGCTCTATGACATTGACATGGCCAAGGTCAATACCCTGATCAGGCCTGACAGAGAGAAGAAGGCATAGGTTCGACTGGCTCCAGATTATGATGTTTTGGATATCGATAACAAAATTGGGATCATCTGAACTGAGTCCAGCTGGCAAATCCTAAATATAAAAATTTTATACAAAAAAAATAAGCAGAAGAAAACCTTTGTGTTTTATATACTCACAACGGTAAACCTACTTTTGTTCTATCCCATAAATAGAATGAAACTGGATCCCTACCTGGTATCATATATAAAAATTAGCTAAAAATGAATCACAGACCTAAATGTACGAGCTAAAACCTAAAACATATGAGTAAATCTTCATGACGTTGGGTTAGGCAATGGTTTCTTAGATACGACACCAAGAGTAGAAGCAAAAGAAAAACAGTAAGAGATAGCAAGCTCCATCAAAATGTAAAATTTTTGTAAAGCAAATGATACTATAGAGAAAATGAAAAGGCATTTCACAGAATGAAAGAAAATCTTTGCAAATTGTGTATTTGATACAGGTCTTGTATCCAGAACATTTAAAAAAAACAAAACAAAAAACTCATACAACTAATTAATAAAAAGACAAATAACCCAATTTTTAAAATGGGCAAAGAATTTGAATAGACATTTCTTTAAAGAAGACATACAAATAACCAATAAGCATATGAAACTCACACTTAGACTTTTAAGAGTTACCATATGACCCAGTAATTCTATTAGAAAAATATATAAAGGAGATGTTAAAACAGAGTTACCATATGACCCAACAATTCACTTGGAGTATAGTACCAAGAGAAATGAAAACATATGTCCACACAAAAACCTGTACACAAATGTTTACAGCAGCTTTATTTTTAATGGCCAAAAAGTGGAAACAACCCAAATGTGTACCAATTGATGAATGGATAAACGAAATGTGGTATATCCACAGAGTGAGTATTATTCATCCATAAAAAGGGATGCATTAGTGATACATGCTATAAGGAAAATGAACCTTGAAAATAATATACTAAGTTAAAAAACAGTCACAAATGACCACATATTGTATTATTTCACTTTTTAAATGTCCAAAATAGGAAAATCTATGGAGACTGAAAATTAGATTAATGGTTGTAAGACTTGGGGAGAGGATATGGGTGGAGGTAACTAGGACTAACAGTTAATAAGTACAGGTTCCTTTTAGAAGGAAAATGTTCTAAAATTAGAATCAGTAGAACAACCTTGTGAATATACTAAAAAACAATGAATGGTATACTTTAAATGGTGACTTATACGGTATGTGAATTCACATCTCAATAAAGTAGCTGAAAAAATGTGATAGAAAAAGCTAAATTTCCAGTAATGGAATGCTAATTAATTAATTTGTATTAATCCTCCTACTATAAATTACATTAATTCTACAAATACTTACAGATCATAAACCATGTTCATAGCATTGCTTTGGGCAATAAAACAGAAAAATGATTTTCTTAAAAACAGTGAAGACCTGACAAGATAGTAAGGAATATTTGGCAAATATCCAGGAGGAAAGAAAGATAAGCAGTGCATCATTCAACCTTCAAAGCCACTTGTCTTGAGGACATCCACCAAACAGGAAGATTCAGTTGCAAAACTGAGCTATCAACTTCAAGCCACGATATAGAAGTAAATCTCTGGGCCCAAGGAAAGTGGGGAACCTAATAAATCCCACCTCATCCATCTTCAAGGATAGGAACTTGTAGGCTACATCATCAGTACGGATAAAACGAACTGCAGTCCACCACCAAGTCTTCTCAAAGACCTAGAGAATTGTAGACTTTGAGCTGGGCTGAGTTAAAGCAATCCTGGACTAGCAGTAGCCACCTTCTAAAGGTGCCTTTATTACAGAAATAATGAAATCTGTATCTGATGAAGGGTATCTATCCTAAGCCTCAAAATTACTCCATCAAATATCTTCTCAAATATAACATCAAACACTAACCAGACATGCAGATGATTTCATGAGTATGAGTGAGAAACAGTAAAAATAGACACGAGGCAGACCAGCAAAGACTTAAAGTACTGTAATCATTAGACACAAAAAATAAAACTAACAATGTTTACCCTGGTTAAAAACTAAAAAATAAATTTGGAAATATCAGCAGGGAAGAAGAAACTAAAAAGTGACAAAGTAGATTTTCAAAACCTTCTAGAAATAAAAACTACAATAGCTGAAATTAAGAACTCATTTAGCAGATTATTCATTTAGCAGAAGTAGTGAACTGGAAAACAGTTTTGAAGAAATTATTTAGAATGTGATATACAAAAAGATGAAAAATATAGAAAGTGTAAGAGACACAGAATATAATGAGAAGGTATAAGGATGTTTACTGGAGTTCCAGAAAGAAAAAAAGAGAGAGAGTCTTACACAATATTTCAAGAAATCACAGCTAGAATTCTTATAAACTTAATTAAGGATACCAATCCACAGTTTCAAGATTCCCACAAATCTTAAGAATAATAAATAAAAAGCAATCCATGCTTATATACATGGTAGTAAAACTGGAAAAAAAAAGAAAATCCTAAGAGCAAATAGAGAAACAAAATCTAGATTATCTTTAAAAGAGTTAGACTGACATTTGACTTGTCTATAGAAAATGCAAAGTAAGAGAGTAATGATTATCTTCCATGAAATAAAATCCCGTATCTAGTGCCAACCTAGGATCTTGTCTTTACTGAAACCATTCAAGAATGAAGATATAAAGATGTTCAGAAAAAATACAGATCTGCACTAAAGAAAAGTGTAAAGGAGAAAATGACTACAGACAGAAGGTCAGAAATATAAGTGGTATTAATACATTGGTAAATCTAAATTAATCCCAACCACATTAAGCAAGCAGGAGGTGGGGAAAAAACAACCTGACATCTAGCACAACAGAAAGAAAGCACAAAACAACTACTGCTAACATATACTATAGGTCTTGCCAGATGCAGGCTATTGTAAGCTCTTCACATATTCTAATTCGCTTAATCTTTACAATATATGAAGTAGGTGGTACACTAGCCTAATATTAAAGCAGAGAAGACTGAAGCAAAGAGATATTAACATCTGTCATATTTAAACAGATTGTGGAGGGCTCTAAAAAACTGGCAATGTTCCATTTCTGGACCTGGATAGTGGTTACATATTATTTGCTTCATAACTATTCTCCATAATTTTAAGCACTTTTCTATATGAGTATCATATTCCACAGTAAAAAAAAATGGTAAAAGAATTGAAGGAAGGTACATTTGACTAACAGCAGGATTTAGAGAGAAAACTGACAGAAAAATAGTCATACATTATATAAAATGATATAAAAGTGGTTCATATCTACATATTTCAGTGTGATTCAACAGCACATTATTATTAAGCTTTGAACTTAAACAATCAATGAGTTTATTTAAGGGCTGACTGTATTATTAGTACCAATATAACTGTTCACACGTAAAAGAAAATAAAAAGATAATTTCCTATGCTATTTTTTAACTCTTTAGAACCATTTTCTTGTTATCACGACAGATTCTAATCCATTAAAAGCTGGAAAAGATTTTCCTGCAAAGCATTTGATGTAAAAAAAGCTTACCTGATTTCTCAGATAAAGGAAAAAGCCTGGCCAAGAAGAGTTGAATTCGTCCACAGAACACTGTATTCTGGGATTTTGATAATCTTCTTAGGAGATCTAACAATATATGGAAATAAAGGTTACACAGAAGAGATCGTTCTTCTTTTACATGATACCCAAGTTATTTCACCAGTTTGTTATGAGTACTTTCCTACAGGAGTAGTCTCAAGATGGGGGTAGAAACTACTGTGACAAAAAAACCACTAGAAAACCAGAAATAATTCAATAAAACAAGGTTAGCATGGGCAAGAGAAGCTTTACAATTTTGTTTTGTTTTGTTTTCATTTAGTTGCCATACAGAGCGGAAACAGTTTATTTTAAAGTCAATGATCAGTTTTGCCCTGGCTGGTGTGGCTCAGTGGACTCAATGCCGACCTGTGGACCACGAGGTTGCCAGTTCCATTCCCAGTCAGGGCCCATGCCTGGGTTGCAGGCCAGATCCCCAATTGGGGGTGTGCGAGAGGCAACCTACAGATGTTTCTCTCACACATTGATGTGTCTCTGTCTCCTTCTCCTTTCCCTTCTCTTAAATAATAAATAAATAACATCTCTAAAAAATATAATCAATGATCAGTTTTAATAAATCAGACTTATTTAAAAATGAAGGCACTAATATTTAAAAACTATTTTTACTTGTGGTTAAGTGAACAACATGTTTTTCTGGCCACATCTATATTAAAAAAAGAAGACAATCATTTATCATTGAATTACTTACCATTGCACATGCGGAGTAAATAATTTTTCCCAGCAGAATAGAATGTATTCTGAAATTAAGACAAATTTTTATAATAGTTAAGAAGTTGTTGCATACCCTTCAGTAAGTCACAGGTAATAAAATATTTAAAGAATACTAATATGCATTGAGAATCTACTATGCCACTTTCACTTTTACCAGGCAAGTAACATTTTCAGTGAAATAAAAATATTTTCAGATATATAAGATAAAACATGATACTAAGAAACTGTTTCAACATGTAAAAGTGTACATTTTCAAGTTAATTACTAAATAAAATTTTGTACTTCAACTTTTTCTCCATACATGAATCTTTCTGCCCCCAAGAGAGGAGAATATGTAATTCTTTCAAACGGACAAACATTTTGGCAATCAGCAATATTAGAAATACAAGCAAAAAAAAAAATCTACCCTCACAATTCTGGATCAACAGAAAAATAATGTCAGCAGATAAAGAATCTAAGGCACTTACTGATTTCCAAGTAGCAACATTTTTTTCCACAAAAGTGAATATTGTGTCACACTGATCCAAGGGAAGACAATCCAAAACATCTCCCAACAATACAAAAGGTGTAGAAGCGGTACAAATACCTTCAAGTGGAGCACAAGCCAATTTAAAAGTTTAAAATACTGTCAAGTAAAACACCCAGGCAAAATCATTCCGAAGAATATTTTAAAGGTACGCTTTATCAATCACAAGGCTTTAATAGACATGAAATGAGAGGAACCTAAAAGTCCCCAAATGGGACATACCTAAGTTTTAGTATGTGCACTCAATAATGATAATTATTCTTGATAACACTTCTAGAGCATTTACTATATGTCAGGCACACTAAGTGCTTTACATTAACACATTTAACTCTATGAGCTTGATAGTATTATCTCCAGTTTATAGAATGGAAGAACTGAGACACAGAGAAGTTAAATAACTTGCCCAAGATCATAGAGCCAGTAAGTGGTAGAGCTGGGATACGAACCCAGGCAGTCTGGCTCCACAGTCTGTTTTCTTCACCACTAAGCTATTCAAGAGAATATAATGCAGCCAATTAAAAATGATGGTTATGATGACTATAACTTGGAAAATGCTTATTATATAATGTTAAGTGAGAAAGGCAGGCCTCAAAACTGTATGTCTATTATGGTTATGACAATAAAATTTTAGAAAGACTTCAGAAACTAAAACCATAAATCAAAATGAATGGTAGTTTTCAAAGTAGAGGAATTATGACTAGTATTTCCCCTTTTTCTTATTTGCAACTGTTCTATGATGTTGCTGAATTGTATTTGAGAATTAAAAAGATTACCTTCAAAAAGATAACAAAAAGGTTTGATATTGATTTCAACTATTATTATGCATCTGTTTAAGGAGATAGAATAGTAAAGTAAAAAGCTGTTTATTTCTAAATTCAACATTATTAAAGCAAAGCAATAAATTAAAGATTTTAAGAAAAGGGCATTTAGACTAGTTAAAGACACATTTATCTCCCTGCTCATTCTTCCTTCTATTTTAAGGTAATAATTACTAACACTTGTTAAGTGTTTAAGAAAAAGTAGCCACTTATGCATGGCATGTAAAGAAACAAAAAACATCTCTATCTATATATCTATCTATACCTAGAGGGCACTGTAAGCCCAAAGCATTGCATTAGTATTATTACTTTCCCAGAAAAAGGAAGTAATACTTTCAGTTCTGCTCTGCACTGGTAAGATCATATCTGGAATGTGATGTGAGGGATACTGCCTAGAACCAGTGGGAGGCATAAGGCAGCAGATTTCAATTCAATACAAGGGAAATCTGATAATCAAAACTATCTCACAGAAATTAAATAGTGAGCTCCATCAATGAGTGTAGAGGCTGAATGATCACCTGCCAGGGGCCTTACAGAAGGCAGGTAGGATAAGTCAGAGATGCGACTGGAACAGATGACCTCTAAAACCCCTTAACACTTAGATTTCGTGACGATCTATCGATGACCTGCACATCCAAGAGATTTGAAAGGCATACTCCTTGCCCTTAGGTGCAGTGTAGTTTGGCATTAGTTAAGTCACATTTGACAATAATGTAACTTAAAATTACCTATATTTCTCTGCCAAAGATTCTCATTCAGTGAAACTATTTAAAAATAGAGATCACAGGTTATTCTGCTGAGCTTGGTTACATAGCATGATCCCCCAGAACTTTTACAGCCTATGTCCCAGCCTCTGCATAGCCCTCCTTGCTTCATACTAACCTTGGCCACAGATACCCTCTTTTCAGTTCCCAAACATGTTATGTTCATGCTTCTCTGCTCCCAAACACCTTGCTATGTTCACACTTCCATGATTAAATAGCCCCCTCCTCTTTATCATGGGGTAAATTCCTACTTAATCTTTTGAAGCATGAAGTACACACCATATCTAAAAAAAAAATCCCTTTTACCTTTGAGCAGTCTCCCTCTTCTATTAAGCACACTGTACATAAGTTATAGCACTTATTATATCCCGTTTACCTTTGTAATGTGTACTGTGAGCTTTCTAAGGGTAAACATTTTTGCATGTTTTAACCAGTAAAGTGTCTGACACTGAACAGAAGCAGCTCAATAAATATCTGCTGTATTGAATTTAACAAAAGTTATGGACAATTTGAAAACATGCCACATACATAAACAATACTATATTCTCTTCCAAGGAGGAAATTCCCATCAAAATAAAATAAAAAAGGATTTATGTATTTACAGCTTAACTAAAATGTTAAGTCCTCATCTTTCTCAAATAAAGTTCTAATTATAGACTGTGTATAATTTCAGGTGTTAAAAACATTACTAGTCTACAAGCGTAACATATCAATGTAATCAATGATATGTGAAGCAGATGCTGCAAACTGACAGGAACTAAGTGAGGGACACTCTATTGTAGAACTCATTTAAATATGTTTAATGAATACACATTTTATATACAAGCTTAACATGTAAAGTCAGAATTTATGAATTAAGCTGAGTTCACAGAATAGCTTATACTGGAAGACCACTTTTATCTTGTATATTCCAGTTTTTGTAGGAATGAATATCAAAATAATATGTGAATAATGCTTTACAGATTAAAAGGTGCTTTCCACATAAGTATTCCATTTAATCAAATGGGTATTTTAACCAAATTAAAGAAGAGTGCTAATGAGCTACTTCTGCATTGCTTCTTTCTGGAAATATTTAATCGACTCCTACTAAATGTTAGGCACTGTGCACTCGCTATGCCTTTTAAAAATCTCTTGAAACTAACCCCTGCTACTGTCTCATTTCAAACGTCCCCTACCTAGTTTTTTCCTGCTAGCAGTCTCTCCCAGTACAACCCTTCTTCCATAGCTCCTCTTTAGCATGGTATACAAAACCTGTTCAAAATGACACTAATCTATCCTTTCCCATGTCTTTCCTTACCATTTTCCTCCTCTGAGACATTGTTTTTTAGCTATGCTGAATTTGGCCTTTACATATAGCTATTCCCATTTGTTTCTGTCTCACAAATTCATCATCCTTCACATCCCAGCTTCCCTTCTAAGACCTTCCTGATTCCTTTGGAAACTGAAGTTCAGAGCTTCAACCACATTGCAATTCCCACTTCAACTGCAGTAATTACACCTACTAAGACATTTACACATCTGTTTTCCTCCATTAGCCACTAGGCTCCTTACAGGCAAAAAATGTTTTATTGACCAATGAATCTCCAAGTCTTAGCTTAGTACCAGGCACATAGTAGATGCTCAATAAATGTTTACTGAATAAAAGAAACAACTGGAGAACAAAGAAAGTGCTAAATTGTGTGCTGTATATTAAAGATGAGAAATAAATGTGAGCTAATTTAATTGGCACAACCTGTTGGCAAAGGGTAGGCAGAACTTTAAAAATGAACAAAATCAAATAGAGAGGTACAAGGAGAATAAATTTTAAGTAAAGCATATCACGTCCAAGATTATTTAAAAAAAAATTAACAACCCATACTTACCTTCAGTTACTCCCCCAATAGCAAGAGAAATAATAGCTAAAACGTTTTCACATGACGAATGATTTATCTACCAACAGAGGAGAAAACAATTTAATTTAGTAGCCAGTGTTCAGACAAACTTGATAACAATAAAGACATACCCTGACATTAAACTGATTATCACAAAAATGGAATAAAGATATTTCTCACAGAAGATAAAATTGCTTTTAAGATGAAAATGCAAAAACTGATAATAACAGTTACTAATTGTAGAAGTATATATATCAAGTAAATAATAAGCAGGTGATTCACTTAAAATCCAAAGGTCTTAGAAAAATAGTTACATTAGCACGATTAAGGCTGTAAGCTAGTCAAATACAGAAATATTGGGGCCAAAACTCAATGGACAGGGCACAGGCAAGGCCAGGGGAATGAACTGTACTGGTGCTTCAATATGTCTGAGGGAGGATTTTAATAGAAGGGAAGTAGTGCCTTGGTTCCATAACATCATAAAAGCCAGCATTTATTGAGTGTTCATTAACTGTTGTTTTATACAACAATCTTGAAAGAATGGTTGCCTTCTTACAAATGAAACTGAGGCCCAGAAAAGCAAAGTAACTTGCCTGATGCCTCACAACAGGTTGAGTAGGTGTGAAGAAAAGGAGAAAAATGAATTTTGATGCAGAATTGCCCAAAAGAAGGCGGCACTGAATTATCACCAAAGACATAAGATCTATCTCCTTGGGACCCAACCTTCACTTAACTAAGAATAAACTGTTGAAACTTTTCCTTTCTTTCAAGTGCCCCACTTATGTTAAACAAACTCAGATTTCTCACATTTAGGGTGTGAGAAATTACTCTCACATTATATTTGTCTACTGAAGTTAAATAGGCACTATTTTTTTATGTTGATGAGGTATCGTAAGAAAATAACAGTATAGGACCCCAGTTCCTATGCTGCACATCCTCGGGCTGGACTTTTCGAGCTACTGCAGGATGTGTTGTGCTGTTCATACAGCAATGCGAGAGGGCCCACATCAAACTCCAGTTCTTTCTCAGGAAGACCTTGTATCAGCTTTTCTCATACTGTTCACTTGGAGAGAGCTCTCCTCATTTATGAAACCAAACACTTAAGTTGCACCTGTGCTGTGAAAATCCTTAATCATTACATAACTTCTGTAATATGATCAAGTCAGCTTTCACAAAGTAGCAAGCTCATGCCAGGAAAAGGTAATCATATTTAAACATTCATTTTAAGAATAAAAGTAATTTAAAAAATAACAATTTCTTAATTTGCCAATAAATAAAAGTATACTTACAATTTCTTCTTCTAGAACACCTCTGAAAGCTTGGTCAAGGGTACATTTTTTTTCATTCTCACTATTGAAAACAAAAGATAACTGCATTTTTTAAATAGCTCAGGGTAAGTATGAAGATGCGGGCAAGTATATTTCAAGAATATCAATGCCTTACCTGCCAGGTAACTGGCTGAAGGTATTCAACAATGGCTTGATATTTTTGTTGTTTAGGGCCTCTCTGGTAGACTTCTAGAAAAATAAAAAGAGAAAGTAAGTGGAAAGATTTTTGTTTATTATTTACTTAAAAAACACTTTATTCATTAGTAGTATGTCTAACCAAAAAAATGGTTGTAACTGGGAAAAATTTCCTATCAGTCACTCTACCAGTAATTCTTATTCAAATACCACTTACTGATACAGCTGCATTACTTTAAGCCTGGCAAGAGCTTCCTAGCTTGACCTTCGTATTCAAGTATTTCCCTCCTACCATCTCTTTAACTAGAGAATCTACTGCTTAAAAAGTCTCCAATAGCTCCTTATTTACACATTTTGGTTTTGAAGTTTTATACCTCCTTGCAAGGTCCCTGATAATATTATCCTACTCAATTTATCTAATCTTACTTTCCACTCCCCCTAACACATACTCTGCACTAAGGTCTAGTCATTTCCCCCCATAATGTACTACCAAGCTCACTCTAGTGTATTCACACATTCATGATACTCTTCCCATGTGTTCATACAAATTCTATCCATTCTTTAGGACCCACCTGAAGTCCTACTTCCTTTAGGTAGCTGCTCAGCACTGTCCCTCACACATAGTACATACTGAATAAATACCTGCTGATCATCTGAAAGTAGTCATAATTGAAAGACAAACATATTGCAAAGTCATTCATCCTGTGAAAATTCATATACACTTAAAAAGTCACCTTAGTACTTCACAGGAGTTAGAGTTATACTGGAAATGTACATTCTTGACTCTGCCAAGAACAGGCTCTGTCATCTTGGGCAAATCCCTTAAGGCTTCATTTTCCTCATCAGTTAAATAAGAGGGTTGTCCTTGATCCTTACTACCTGCAGCAGCAGTGGCATCACCCCGGAACTTGTTAGAAAGGCAAAAACTCATGCCTCACTCCAAATCTACTGAATCAGAATTTACATTTACCAACATCTCCAGGTGATGCCACCACAAAATGAAGCTGGATAAGCACTATACTAGATGATCTCGAATTAAATGGTCCTTTCCAAAGATAATATAATCTTGGATATTCCTATTATTCTTAGCAGAATCTTAAATCACCAGATATTAGATTACTGCAAGATGCACAGAAAGGAAATAATTCTGATGACATAAACAAGATATAATCTGGTAAAAACAAACAGACCCAATAGTGTATGGTAAAACAAACAAACAAACAAACTGCATGCAAGAAACATTCTTACCAAAAAGAATCAATGTTCATTCACAGAATTTTCACGCTCACATCACTATAAATAACTACACTGGCACAGTTAAATATCTGAGTAGTTGAATCATTACTTTAAAAACTGGCGTAAATGCTAAAGAAAAATATAGTAAATCAGGGTTCTTCATGCTGAGTATGTATGAACAACATAAGAATAATGGGTTTGAAGTAAAAAAAAAAACACTTCAGTAAATCACAACTATTTCGGAGCGACTGTCTCAGTTTCTATCTCACCTACAAGGGATAATAAAACTTAGCCTACTTAACATTGCTAAGAGTTATATAAGCTAACATGAAGACGCTCTGCAAGGTGTTTCTCAAACGCTAAAACTATTCTTCCCCAATGAGTAAGAATAAGATGACATCTTGGCAAGCCTTCCCAAGCTGATCTGTTTGCCTTTTCTCCTTAACATCTTTTAATCGACCTGTTAGGAGTGAGATATGGAGGGTTAAAGATGTGGTGAAGAGGCGAACCACCACCTGGCATTAAGGAGGCGGGGCTGGAACCAGTTGTCTGGACCACTCCGGCCCACCCCTGTCAGCAGCTCCCTCCGGTTCTGGAAACACCTGTCCGGCTAAGCGCGCAATGCGGGGAAGCTGGACCGTACAAGTGAGCCCCTCACGCAGGGCGCCCAGAACGCGGGGTCCTGAATCCCGCCGGCGGGATGGCGGAGGCGGACAGCAGAGGGCACGCGGAAGAGGCAGGTAAATCGCCTTTCCCACCTCCCAGCCCTCGACAGGGTCAGAAGCCAACGCTGAGGCGTACACACCTCTGTGCCCTCTTTACCCCAAGACAAAATTCCAGTAATTTCTGGGAGACGAGGGCAAAAAGTAGGGCCGGGTCAAGCGTGCACCCTCCCGCCTTCCGCTCACCGTAAACCGCGACCGCGCTTCGGGTAAACTGAAAAGCGGCGGCGTCGGAGACATCTTCTCGGCTGCGCTTGCCCGCCACCACGCCGCAGCGCAGATGGATGACGTCAAGCCGGAAGCAACGAGATAACCGGCTCCCTAGCGGCCAGAGTGGCCTGTGAGCCAAGGGGCGGGGCGGCTGGCAATTGGGAGCTTCAGCAGTGACCGGTCTCAGGTGGGCGTTAGAAGCCCGAATCAGCCACACAATGACAAGGCCGGGTTCGTGGGTAACTTGGGGTGACGATCTATGGGCGGCCGCGCCCTGTAACCTCTGCGCTGACTAGCCAGGCGTAGGCCGAGACGCGCACCGCGGTGGTTTTCCGGGTTTGAGGAAGCCCGGCTAGTTACGGCTCAATGGGCCGCTTGGAAAGGTAACCGCTATCCGAGAATCCAAAGCCGGTGGGTTATCAGGGAAAGCTCCAGGCTGGGGAAGTGGTGGCCGTGGCTGTGGGCTGCCGGGCCGCAATCGTTCTCCCCGAAGGAGTAGTGTCAGCTCCGGATTTACACAGCAGCCCTGTAGTTCATGGGCCCTGTAGTTAGCTCATTAGCAGTTCACTATTCTGTGAGATAGAAATAATGCTTATGCCACAGGACTCATGAAAAGCGCTAATAAAATAATGAATGCAAGTGTAGCTTGTATGGCAATTTAAGGATTATTAATATCTTGGAGTCAATTAACTTTGCCGGCATATATAGGTCTCTACAGAAAGAGAAAGACCGAGGAGGAATGCAGTTTTCCGCACTGACAGGAGAATTGGTGGTTCCGCGTCCAGGGTAGAAGCACCCTTTGCAAAACCCTGCTTTCTCATCATTTTCGTCCCTTGGCTCCTCTCATTGGAGAGACTTGGCGAATGAGAAGCCAAGTAGCAGTAACTTTCTTAGTTGAAATTATGCTGTAGAAATTATGCTGTGGGAAAGAACTTGTATGTTGACCCAACCATAAGAGGTTTCTGCTCGTTCTTTCTCTTCCATGTGTACCTAAAAGAAGAAAGCTAGGTGTACTTTACTAAGCTTCATTAGCATGCAACGAAAATACAGGAAGACAACAAAAAGATAACTGTGTAGAGCGTTGCCTGTAAGTGGGAACTGTGAACAATGATGGCTACCTGGAGCACTGCAGACTTTTTTAGAATCAGAATCATTCAGGTTTGATTGTGTAAATCTCAAAATTGGCAAACAAACTGGAATTAATTAATTTAATAGGCATCTGCTGTAATAGGGTTATTATCATATTACAAATGAATATTAACTAGAGCACAACTAAGACCTGGGAAAGAGAAAAAATTATTTTTTGCAAAAATTCAAACATAGAATTTGGAGTTTATTGACTCATCTGTCAAAGCCCAGTCACTTATCATTCTATTATTCAGCAAACATTTGTCTGCACACAATGGACAATATGTATTGAAGGAATAAGAAGTATATGAACAAAATGATAAAGCTTAGTTCCTGTTTTGAGGAGCTCTTAGTTTGGTTGACATAAAAGAAACAAACCCTCACAATACGTATATAATTTCTATCACAAATTATTTAGAAAATAGCTGCTGTAAGACATCAAAGAAGAGAGAAATTAACATACGAGGTGGTCAGGAAGCCTTCATGGAGAAGGTAGAATATGAGCTGTACCAAGAAGGATTCCAATAGAGATAGGTAGGACTGGGAAGGGGTGAATAGGAAGGACATTCCCAGTGGAGAGAATAGTATGAGCAGAGGTGTGGAAGGAAGAAAGCATAGTGAAAGATAGCTGTTTACTTTAATACTGAATTCTAAACAAAAAGAAGGATGAAAAGTCAGGTTGGAACCAGATTGTATTAATGTTTGAAGCCAAAGAATATTATGGTTTTAAAAATGGCTTTTACGGTTCCTACCGAGTTATAGCTGACAGTATATTTGGAGGGAAGGAGAGAAATAAACTATTTTGCTGCTGAGTGAAAAAACAGTAGGAAAAAAGGCAATTTTCAAGGGATAATGAGCTGTTATTGTTTAGTGGGTATAGATTTTTGGCTTGGGATGAAAAGGTTCTGGAGTTGGGTAGTGATGATGGTTGCACAACAATGTGAATGAATTTGAAAGCCACTTAAAATGGTTAAAATTGCTAAGTTTTATGTATGTTTTACCAAAGTAAAAGAACAACAAAAAAATCTGATCTAGACATCTTCAAAAGGGCAAAGATAGTGCAGATATCCGTGTGATTTGAGACCTTAAGATTTTTATTTTAAAAAGCCAGGAAGTAGTAGGTAATGTATTTTAAAAACACATCCATCAAGAATCATTACAGTAAAAATATTTTAGCATTTAGATCACTTTAATAAATGCTTTATAGTTTCCACAGCACTTAACATGTAATACCTCATTTCATCCTGTGATAGTTTGAGGTGGGTAATCCAACTGTTAGGCCTGTTATACACTTGAGGATGCAGACTCAAAGAGATGGGGCTCTTGATACAGGTAAATGATCAAATGAGACTACCCATGGGTTTTGATTCCAAATTTCATGCTCCTTACACTATGTTATGCTGTTGTATAATGGTTAAGTTTTAGTCAGAACCTTCTATGAGCCAGATACTTTTCTTGTACTGCTTTTACTTTTATTCCTTATAACAACATTGTACATAGTTATATATCAGTGAAGAAACAGGCTTCTCTTTGCTAGGTCACATGGCTAGAGAAAGCTAATTTGGGATTTGAGCTTTAATTCCAAAGCCTGTATTTGGTCTTAACTCTTGGATATTTACTAACTCATTGGCCTAGTTAATGTCTCATAAATTATTTTCTTACAGGTGATTAAGGTTAAGGATCATATTGTCGTCAATAACACACTATGAGTTTTTTGAAAGTATGTAATAATAACAGTCAAAGGGCAGACATCCAATAGCAAGTATTCTCTTCACTTAGATTTACTGCACACTTGTTTTTCCTTCTGTGCTAGTGAAGGTAAGATGGACAAGGCACTGTCTCTCTGTTAGGAAATACCCTCCTTGGGGAATGCTAGGCTCCGTGGTTTAAATCAGATCCAAGCATTTGCATCTTTATTCCTCTTCTTTTTCTTGGTGGGATCTTAGTTGGATTCAAGTTACCATTGGAGTGGTGATATCTAGCAGATGTGGACTATGGGGCAGTTTAGTCTGCTTTTCTTCTAGTCTTTGTCCTCTAGCCCAGGCTAAAAGAAACTTTTTGTTCCAAGCTTACCAGTCAACTACATTAGGATATTGGATTGCAGCTTTCGCTGGTTCAGGTTCTGGGCCTTTGTCATGTTTTCCTTTCCCTGTCTCTCTGTAATTTGAATGGATTGAAAGAATTACATTGACAAGGAACTGATGTTTGAGAGTAAAAGCTGAGCAAAAAGAATGGGAGTCTTTCATAGGGAAAGGAATGGAACTTGGGTGACTAATAATGGGAGAAGAATGACACTTTGTGAGTATTTTTGTTGAAAAATAGGAATTACGTGAAAACTGTAGGTGCTGTATTTTTATAGAGTGGTGGAATTTTTCAAGCACTTTATATTAATATTGTGTTCACTCAGTACATTTATTGGGGACCTATTATCTGCCAGTCACAGGTACAATAGGATCATATATGCAGTATTATTATTTTATAACATTCTAAGTATTGTATATGTCATTATCTAGTATACATAGTAAAATCCTGTCTGGTGAGCTTGGTTGGAAAACATAGATAAGCTTAATTCAAGGTGAGAAAGAAAATAGTGGATGACTTCTTGCCCTGAAAAATGTAGCTTCCCTGCAGGATTAGGCAGAGATTTTGCCTGAAATTATACCATTGCTTGGCTTGTTCTCACTTCCCATTCTGTTTCTCTCTACCCCTTACTGGTTTCTTTTGAAATCACCTTAATAAATCATTTGCTCACAAATTCTCACCTCAAGGTTTGTTTCTGGAGATCCTGATTGTGTTAGTTTGGATATACCGAGAAGCAGACACCAACTGTTAGAGTTCGATGTGCAAGAGATTTATTATGGGGGGAGCAGGGTAGGCAGGGAGAGCTTGCAGACCACAGTGCGAGAAAGGATGGTTAGGTAGAAAGTTTAAGTGAAACACAACACCAATAAAGTTTGCCTTTGCCCATGGGCAGTCCTCAATCAAATCTCCTAGCTGGAAGAATATTGCAGTTTGCCAGAATGGGTCTACTATCTCTGCCATGCTTAGATATCGACTAGAAGCAGACTTAGAAAACCTGGCTCTGTGCAAATGTGATTGATCCAGAGGAAATAGCTCCGCTGTCAGTCAGTTGTGCTGCCCACAGCAAAAGTACTGAGTGGAACATTTTCATGGCCACCACACTGTCCTACGGTATTGCTATTCATTCATTTTCAGAAAATATTTGCTTGGTTTATTTTTAATAAATATATATGAACCTGGCACTGTGAACAAAACAGAAGTTACTACTCTCACTTTTACTCTGGAGGAGAGCATTTTTTTTTTTGAGGTAGATAAAAACAAAAGAATTTTATTATGTGATCAATGCTGTGATTGAAATAATAACTAATATCTATTGAATGTTTTGTGCTTAAATTCTAAGTGCTTTACATGTATGAACTCTAATCTTCCCAGCAACCTCATAAGGTAGGTGCTTTTTATTCCCCGTTTTCAGAAGAGCCTGTGGAGAACAGTGCTTAAGTAACTAAGCTCCAAGGTCATTCAAAATCAAAGGAATAAGAGACTGTGGTAGAGAATAGTTAGGCAGTATTTATTTATTTATTCCAATTACAGCTGACATTCAACACCATGTTAGTTCGAGGTGTATAACACGATGGTTAGACCTTTGTATAATTTGCAAAGTGATCCTCCCAACAAGTACAGCTCTCACCTGGCACCACACATAGTTATTACAACACTATTAACCATATTCCCTGGGCTGTGGTTTACATCCTTGTAAATACTTCATAATTGCCTATTTGTACTTTCTAATCCCTCCATCTTTTTCACCCAGTCCCCTAACCTGCCTTCCACACAGCAACCATCAGTCTGTTCTCTGCAGCCACAAGTTCCTCTCTTGTAGCAAAGATCTCTGAGGAAGTGCTATTTTAAAACAAAATGATTGATGTGTGTGTGTGAGAGAGAGAGCACGCGAGCGCGCGCACAATTTTTTGTTGCTCTCATAATATTTATGCATTCATTGGTTGATCCTTGTATCTATCTGCCCTGACCAGGTGTCAAACTACCAGCCTTAGTGTATCTGGACAATGCTCTCTAATCAACTGAGCTACTTAGCCAGGGTCAGGAAGTGCTGTTTAAGTTAAAATTTAGAGGATGGGAAGGGAATTAGTTACATATTTGTGAAGGTGAGATTTGACAGGGGAAGGCAAGAAAGAACATTTTAGGTAGAAGGAACAGCATGTGCCATGGCTTATGTTAGGGAAAAAGGTTAACACATTTGAGAACTGAAAGAAGGCCACAGTGAGAAAGGGAGAGCAGTGGAAAAAGAGGTTGTGGAAAAGAGCAGAACCAGACTCTTCAGGGCTTTGCAATTCTCTAGAGTTTCATTCTCTTCTGCACAATACAGTCTTCTGGAATCTCATGGAACACAAAGTTTGTTTTTAAAAGTTCTCTACTTTTTGCATAAACTGTTTCAGAGTAGAGACATTTGCTTTCACTGGTCACCTTGCTTCCATTCTGTGGAGCATCTGATTTTCTTCATGTGACTGGTGATTTTTCATTATGTGTTCATATTTATAAATAAAGGTTAAGATTGTTCAGTCGTAATAGTTATTGCAGGGGATGCTCAGCACATTTCCCATTTCTCACTCACCATTCCTACCCCCTTTCACCCCGTTCTTATAATAGACAAAACAGTTGTGGGCATATGACCAGACCTGGCCAGCAGTAAGTCTCTGACATTTTTTTTCTGCAGCTGGAAAATATGGCTGCTGTACTCGTCAGAATTCACTTCTATAAACAAGAGAAACCTACTTTGGTTAGTGTTTTGAGATGTAAGTTATTGGGAGGATACCAGGAAATTCATGCAACCAAGTGGAAGGCTGGAGATAAAGCTTGAGCTAAATGGAAGCATGAAATAGTTTCACCCTTAAGGTATCCCCGATGACACCATCTTTAATGGATTGGTTTTACTCCTGGATTCTGTGGCTCCAAGACACTTGCCACCACGTCACTGAACATGCACCACCACAAAATCCTGTGGCAGCTGTCCTGCACCATTTTTAGCTTTCAGACCTGTGCACTTTTTCCTCTAGATTCAAGGTCTTGACTTGGAGTATCTGAGTGGCTACATTCAGGTCTTGTGTTTGTGCCCTGGCTTGCAGAGAACAGGGAAATTTATGCCCATCCTTCCTCTTTCAGCTTCTGTGGTGAGCTGGAGAGCCCTGTTTTGGGACTTCCCTCCTACTGGAAAGGGTATTTGGATGCTGAGCAGCCAATAGGATAGTACCCATTGGTTCTGTACAGTTTTCTGTTACTTCAGGAGCTGTGGTGAAAGTTGAGCTAGTGATGCCATCTTCCCTATTACTCAGAGAACGCCAATCCATACAAAGAGAAAATGAGGCCAGCCCACAGAAACAGCTGAAAAATGGGCTAAAGGCAAAGAAAAGAGAGTAGCAGGAAGATGTTCAGTGGGGAGGAAAGATGTAGGGAGAGAGATGGGAAAGTGGTGGGAAGGGAGATTAATTGCAAATGTTTTTGAGCTTGGCTTTTTCATGTCAGATGACAGCTCTATTATGCTCTACGTTACATGAACTATTAAATCCCTTTTATTGTAGCTTAATACTATTTGGCATTGGATTCATTCATTTGCTGTCAGAGTGTCCCAGTTAATGCAGGAGTTGAAGTGGGTTTCGTGTACAGTTTTGTGAATTATTGTTTAGTTTCCTTTTCATTTCTCAATGTCAGAGGAGGCTGGGCTACCCCTATGAAGTTTTGAATGGAGTGGGTTGACTTCAAATGATCTATTGTGCTGGAGATTATGGTCCCTTAGGGGTGTCCACCCTTTTTGCATTTCTCTGGCACACTAGAAGAAGAGTTGTTTTGGGCCACATGTTAAATAAATTGCAACATACAACTACAAAAAAAATCTCATAAAGTTTTAAGTAAATTTACGATTTTGTGTTGGGCTGCATTCACAGCCATTCTGGGCTGCACTTGGCCTGCAGGCTGCAGGCTGGACACCCCCAGAGCGTTTTTGCACACCTCTACTACTACCTATGAGCCAGGTGAAATCTGTAGTTGGGTTCTACTTCTGAGCACTGCTGGATCTTTCTTTGCATGCACAGGAAAGTAGCAGGCATGCCTCCTCTTAGGTGAGGGATGAATTTAGTGGCTGTAGACATTAATATGAGCCTATCATATATAACTGGAAGTGATCTGTTAAATATGATTTATTTTCTGTAGTAATGATGACTCTAAGACCTCAAATGTCAACAACCTTGGGAAATTTTAGAGAAGGATGGAAGAGGAGTGTTTTACTCTGGGTCACCTCTCAAAATAGAGTCACAGTCTTGTGTCCAGGTAATTTATTTGAGAAGTGTTCCAAACAAGCAGTGGAACTAGGGAAAGAGGAACAGGAAGAAAAGCCATTGCAGAAGTACATCATGGTATTGGTCACTGCTGTAGTTTGACTAGAACTCAATTTCACTGGAATCTTTTGCTTGCTCAAAGAGGAGGAAAGCATTTATCCATTGACACCCAGTCCCCCTTCATTGAAGGCTGACTTAGGGAACATTGCTAGTGCACATGCACTAATATATAGAGGGCTCCCACAGGGGTTCTTTGCCACCATACAATATTAGAGAAGCTCTGGGGCAGAAAAACAAAAAGTGTATGTATGATGCAGCTGGAGTGAAGTGCTTTCAGTTTCACCTGTATGGACTTGACTGTCATAGCAGTGGCTAAAGTAAAAATGGGTCCAAAGAATGGGAAGCAGAGTCAAGAGGTGTCTGACATAAGGGAGGGAAATGTGCTGAGTTCTTACATTTTTTATTTATTGATTGATTTTAGAGGAGAGAGAGTGAAACATTGATTTATTGTTCCACTTATTTACTCATTGGTTGATTCTTGTATGTGCCCTGGCCAAGGATTGATCCCGCAACCTTGGTGTATTAGGACAATGCTCTAACCAACTGAGCTACCCAGCAAGGGCTGAATTCTTAGTCTTATTTAAGGGGTGGGGGGCACTAAAATAAACTTTCGTTGGGTCTTAGCTAATTAAAAATAATAGATTCAAGTATATAGATTTTTAAAGCATAAATGACGATCATTTCTAGAACCTAGAATCATATGTACACCTCCAAGATCACTGGAGAAAATAAGAAAAACATACAGTTTATAGAACAAGAGTTAGAAAAGTGGTAATGAAAGCAAAAATAGACAAGTGAGAGTCTGTCAGCCTGAAAAACTTAGCACAGAAAAGGAAACAAAAGAATTAAAAGAGACCCTGTAAGCCCTGGCAGAGTAGCTCAGTCGGTTAGAGCATTGTGCACCCAGCCCCCATGCTAAGGTTTCGGGTTCAATCTCCTGTTAGGGCATTCAAGAAGCACCCAGTGAATGCATAATTAAGTGGAACAACAAAATGATGTTTCTCTCTGTCTTCTCCCTCTTCCTCTCTCTCTCTAAAAATCAATTCAAAAAAAGAGACAACGTATGGAATGGGAGAAAATTTTGCAAAGCATACATCTGGTAAGGGGTTAACATCCAGAAGATATGAGGAACTCCAGCAACTTAATAACAAAAAAACAAATAACTCAATTAAAGAATGGGCAATGTTCTTACATAGACATTTCTTTAAAGAAGACATACAATAAACAACAGGTATAGGAAAAGATATTCAACATCACTGGTTATCAGGTAAATGGAAATCAGAACCGTAATAGGGTATCAGCTCACACCTGTTAGAATGGCTATTATCAAAAAGAGAAGATAATTAATTGTTTGTGATGATGTGGAGAAACGGACCCTTGTATACTGTTGGGGGAGACTACAAAATGGTGCGCAAGTATGGAAAACTATGAATTTTCCTCAAAAAATTAAAAACAGAACTACCATATGACTAAGCAACCCCAGCTCTGTGTGTGTGTATACACATATATATCCAAAGAAAATGAAGTCATTATCAGAAAGAGATCTGCACTCCCAGGTTCATTGAAGCATATTCACAATAGCCAAGATGTGGGAACAACCTAAGTGTCTATTGTGAAGGAATAAAGTAAATGTGAGATATATATGTGTGTATATATACATATGTATATATATACGTATACATATGTACTATACACACACACACACACACACACTATAAAGTGTGAATGTGTGTGCATGTGTGTATACTCTGCCTGGGGAAAGTCCAGCCATTGCTAATATAATGGGAAGTGTTTGCACAACATCGATGTAAGTTGGCAACCAAGGAGAGTGGACTGGGATGTGCATGTGTGAACAATGATGACTTCACTGTACTAGTCAGTGGGGGTGGTATACACTGTTGAGTGAGCATGTGTACTGTGTGGCCATCACATGCAAAATGACTGAGAGAGTAGAGCGAAGAATCGGCATCAAATTTTTGTTAAGCTTGAACATTCCTCCATGGAAACTATTCAGATGATTCAGAAGGTTGCAGCTCTGGGTGACTGGTGATTGTCAGCTTCATCATGACAACATGCTTGCTCATGTATTGTGTCTCGTACAGAGTTTTTTTGTGAAACATCAAATCACCCAGGTGACTCAGCCCCCTTGCAGCCCAGATTTGGTGCCCAGCAACTTCTGGCTTCTAAAACTAATCACCTTTCAAGGGAAAGAGATTTCAGACCATCGATGAGATTCAGGAAAATACAACAGAGCAGCTTATCGTTATTGGAAGACTTGTATGAAGTCCCAAGGCACCTTCTTTGAAGGGGACTGAAGTGTCATTGTTCTATGTACAATGTTTCTTGTATCTTGTATCTTCTTCAATAAATGTCTCTGTTTTTCATAATACATAGCTGGGAACCCTCTGGACAAACCTGGTATGTACACACTCTAGAATATTCAGCCTTAAAAGAAATCCTGCCATTTTGACAAAATGGATAAAACTGGATGACCTTTTTTTTAGAGGGAAATCTTTATTGTTTTCTGTATAAAAATGTCCATCAGGTTACAAATCGAAGGGGTTGGGGGCAGATGCTTATACAGGAACAGTAAGGGGACAGCCCCAGTAGTCTTTTGACCCTCTGTCATGTAGGCCTTGCTCAGAGTCCTAGGCGATCCACAGCCCTAGGGTGAACACTGAGTGGGGTCAGAGGCGGGAGGCTTAGCCAGACAGCAGAAGAGGATCAGCAGAAGTCATGAGAAGGCCAGAATCCTGGGTCAGGACAGGTCCAAGTTGAGTTCCTTGGAGGAGTTTCTCCTAGCCCTTCAATATTCACCAGGTCACTGTTGGTGTCGGAGTCATTGAGAGCACTGAGGGTCACATCAGCTTCCCGCTTCTTTATGGGGGGACCCCGGCCTTAAGGACACTGGAACTGCTTAGTGGAGGAGGGGCAGCTGGAGGAGGCAACGAGACACCAGATACCACCTTCTTGGGCCCTTTCTTGGGTGACTTCGCTGAAAGGGGGACACCAGAGTCTTCATGTATTTTGTGCTTCACAGTGGCCTTTATCTGAACCACTGTTGTTCCTTGATGACACAGCTGATGTGATTAAGAACATCCCCAAACCGCTTCACAGCAGCCCTCAGCATCTCTATCTCTGTCTCCATCCACTTGGCACTCACAGGGGAAGAGGTGGCCATGGGATGCGGCTGCATTGGTAGCTCCCCAAGCTTTGCGAATGTGGCTCTGGCAGCAGAGATCTCTGGGACCTTTGCGGACGATGATGTCATGGCCCCATGTGCTCTGGCAGGGGGATGACCAGGCCGCCACAGAGGCCACCACCACCAAGCTGTGGGTGACACATTTCACTAGGTGAAATAAGCCAGACACAAAGACAAATACTGTATGACTTCATGTATACACGGAATTAAAAAAGCTGAATTCATAAGGGCAGAGTGGTGGTTGTAGGGGCTGGGGGAAATGGGGAGATATGTCGAAGGGTACAGAGTAAGTCCAGAGGACCAGAACTTATACAGCATGGTGACTGTAGTTAATGATAGTTGAAGTAATAATAATTGTGTACTTGAAATTTGCTAATAGAGAAGATCTTGAGTGTTACCACACACAAATAAAATTAACGGTGTGAGGTGACATATTCATTAGTTTGATTGTGATAGTAATTTCACTATATATATATACTAGTATATAGTATATATACATATATATTCTAGTATATATACATAGTATATATACACTATATACTAGTATATATATAGTATATACTAGTATATAGTATATATACATATATATACTAGTATATATATATATACACACATGTAAACATCACATCATACACCTTAAATATATACAATTTCTATTTGTTAATTATACCTCAATACTGGAAAAAAGTTTGAATTTGTCCTACCAGATATAAACTTATAACAATAGCAGTTAAGATACTATAGTTCTGGTTTAGGGAAAGACAGATTAATGAAAGAGAATAGCGAGCCCCCTAAAGTTCCACAAGCTATGTAGATACTTAATACTTCATTGTATCACATAAGACATTGTGATTCACAGTCAGTAGGAAAATGGAAGAATATGATAAATCATCCTAGGACAATTGGTTATCCTACATGTGGGAAAATAATGGATTCCTCATATCAAAAAATTCCAGGTAGACTAAAGCCATAGTATGAAATGCAAAACCAAATTATTTAGAATATACCCTAATTACCTTGCAATAGGAAGGAATTTCTGAAACAAAATTGAAAATCATAAAGGCAAAGATTGATAATTTTGGCTACATTAAAATTACCTTTTAGTTCATCAGAATACCTAATAAAAATGGAAAGATGGGATTTAGAGTGGTAGGAGATATTTGCAACTCATAGCCAGTGATTAGTATGTGGAATAAACACTTTTATAAATATTTAAAAGTGTCAAACCCTCCCCCCAAGTTAATAAGGGCAAAAGACAAACAGGAAATTCATGCAGAAGAGCAAACACAAAAAGATGCCTAATCTTAAGTAAGCAGGGAAATGCATTAAACAATACTGAGACACTGTTCTCTCATCTATTGTATTGGCATGAATTAAAAAGCCTGATGAATGAATGTCGTTGATGAGGTGAAGCTTGTATACTAAGTTTATGGAAATTAATCTGGTACAACCACTTGGGAAAAGTAAGGTTGAAGATGTATAATACTCTTCAATTCAATAATTCTACCATAGGTATAAACACAAGAGGATTTCTTAACATGTATAAGGAAACATGTTCAAGAATGTTTCAAGTCCAGACTGGTGTGGCTTAGTGGATTGAGCACCAGGCTGCAAACCAAAGGGTCAGCAATTCAACTCTGACTAGGGGCACATGCCTGGGTTGCAGTCCCGATCCCCAGTAGGGGGTGCGTGAGAGGCAACCACACCAGAATGTTTCTTCCTGTTTCTTTCTCGCTCCCTTCCTCTCTAAAAATAAATAAATAAAATCTTTTTAAAAAATGTTTCAGCACTGTTGGTAATGCCACAGAATTAGAAACATCAAGTGTTAGCCAATGAATATAGTTTTAAATATTTAATTGATAAGTGTGAAAGGCAGTGAAAATTAAAGAACTAGATTACGTTTTTCAGTGGCAAATGTCTTTCACTGGTTTAAGTGAACATGATTTATAATTTCTAAAAGGAATATAAACTCTTGTGGAGGATGGAGAAAGCTGTTGGGAGTACCAAGGAAAAGGCATTTTGTGGATGAAGTTGTTTTTTTTCATTAAGATATCATTTAATTTCTTTCTACCCAAAACACTAATTTATTACTTTAAATTCCATTGAAATGATAACTTCTTGAAATAACTGGTTCTTACCACAAGAGGTCAGCATTTACGTGGAAATATTTCCTGTAAAGTAGCATTGGAAAAACAGACAAAAAATGAACTTTTTTGTATTTGAATGTATTCCTATCTGATTTGGAGTTTGGTATTGACCTTTAGCTGCCTTAGTAAATGCAAATTTTAAGTAAGTTATTACAGAAAATGCTATGTATAGTTCTGTGTTAGAATACTTCACTTTCATTAGTTCTGAGCAACTCAGCAGCTCTGTGCTGCAGAAGGCAAGAGTGCTCATCTTGACTTTGATATTGTTTTCCTTTCAAGGAGTTCCTCTAATGGCTGTTTATATCAGTTTAAAAAATAAGTAATAAGTCAGGAGGAATTACTAAGTTATGATTATTTCATGAGGTTTTTTGACCCTCACTTAGCATGTATTATTTTTAATACTCTTAGAGGAAAATGGAACACTTTGCCATCAGGGCTAGAAGAAGTCTCTCCACTTGGTTCTGGTTAGACTTTCCACTACAATGTTTCTTTACCCAACTCCAGTTTCCTTCCACCCACTTTGTAAATGGAAAGTGGGGAAGAGTTTCCTGTTTTGAAGTCAGCTCCAGACCTACACTGAATTGTCACGTTGATGGCAGTGAATTGAAGACTGGGAGACTAAGATAGCATTTTTATTCAGACACCTTCCCCACAGTGTTTTGCACACTGCCTTGTACTTGAATGTCTGCCTTAATGACAACAGAAACCTGATCAATCCATGCCCAGCTAAAAATCCTTCAGTGGCTCCAAGTAGTTTTCAAGACTTAGTTGAATTAGCTCCATGTTTTAAAATATTCATAGTGTGTCCTTGCCTAACCTGCCAGCCTTGTATATTAATATATTTATAGTAAAATCAGCTACTATATGCTGAGCACAAATTATATATCATTATTCTCTTTCATCATTTACATACATCATCTCATTTATTGAAATAACTGTATGCAAATGAGGAAACCAAGATTCAGAGAACTTAAAAAAATCTTTATACAACTGGGGTTTGAACTTGGGTGTGTTTGACTACAAAATCATAGCTATATATTATACTTCTCATCTTGCCTCTCCTCACAACTACACACTCTGCAGTCCCATGGAACTACTCTCAGTTCCTTTATGTCATAACTTTTGCATACATTTTTGCTTCTTCTGAAATTTCTTACTTGCTCCAACTGGTCAAATCCTCTTTGTGTTTATTAAGACTCAGCTTAGTCATCACCTGCTGTGGTTGACCCTCCCTGATCCATTCAGTTGTGTTCTTGCCCCTGCTGAGTTACAGGGTCATAGTCTGAGTAGTTTTTTTGTTTGTTTGTTTGTTTTTTAGAATGTGTGTGTGTGTGAGTGCAGCAAAAGGTTGGGGCAGTAATTGCTGATGCTCACTGGAAGAACCATTGCTCTGTGTAGGGTAGAAATCCATTTTTAGCTTAAACCCCAACAAGGAAGTGATTCTTCCTTCCAAAGGGAACAAAGTAAGTCCATCTCCTTTGACCCCAGAATAAGTCACTTGGTGGGGAGTGGGGAGTGAATTGATTGAAGCAGTAACTACAATTTCAAGACAGAGCTCCCAAGCTGCAGTTACAGGGCCAAGAGAGCTGTGAAAACCATTACATGGGTTAACAAATTAAATATGCAGCTATGCTTAAAGGTGAGGCTTGAACTTGGAGTCTTCGCAAAAGTAAAGACCAAAAAGGCCTTGGAAGTAAGGAGAAACAACCCTTGTACAAACTACTATAGAGAGGATTTGGGTACTTGGGATGGGCAAATACAGAGAAGCAACATTCCTTTCTTAAATTTATTTCCTTAAGGTAAGTCATTGATGTTTGAGCATGCTGTGTGGGAGTTTTGAGGGATTATACCTCCTACATTTCATTTCTTTCTCAAGAAATTGGGAGCTAGACTCTTTTACTTAGATTTGTAGCATAAGCATTGCCTTTCTTTTTTAGCTATGGCTTCTTCCTCTTTTTTAAATTTACATTTTGAACAGTTTTTAAGTTGATGAGACTGGAAATTTCCAGGCTAAATTTTGGCTACATTTTCTTGAGAGGAAGGAGTTGTTTAAAGACACGGTCTTTAGTTTCCCATTTCAAGTATTTTCTTTTTATCACCCATTCTCAAAATGAGAAAGGGAAGGGAATAAACTTTCACTAAGCACATGCAAGTGCCGGACAACTCTTTCACGTTATCTCATTTAATTCCCAACGCAGCCCTGCTGTGTGTTAGTCTTTTCACTGTTTCACAGAGGCAGAGACAGAGAACGATAGACACTGAATAACCTGCTGGGAAGCGGGGAAGCTGAGGTTAGAGTAACATCAAGTCCAATTCTGCTACCCCGGGGCCTCCCAAATTTGGATAAAGAACACCCCTCTTTATAAAGGCAATCATTTCTGTGGACCCCTTGTGTAGACTAAAATTATTTTAATGTTTCTTAAGTAAATAAGCATGAAACTACATGTTTCATGCTTGTGACATAAGCATCCTTTGTGATAGTTATATAACAACAGTACTAGAAGCAAGTACAGAACTTAAATAAAAACAAAACTTCAATTAGTATGACTTTGTTGAAATAAAATTGAGGTTTGCAATATAAATACAATATTGATTCTTATGGTGCAGTTATGTTTTGTTTTTTAGTTTGGTATTTCTAACTGCTGTGTGGTGATTTCATTGTCACATTATTGTTTTCTCTTTGAGCTACTGTGAAAATCCTAGATTTGTATAGCACCTCATGATACAATTTAGACTTTGCTCAGCCCAATTGATTATTTTGTTATGAAATCCACCATTGTTCATTAGCCCATGACCATTAAAAAAAAAGAACTATATTACCGGAATGTTCACTCCTTGAGGGTGGGCCCTTTGTCTGCCTTTTTCACTGTTGTATTCTTGATGTCTGGAACACTGCCTGGCACACAGTGGGTGCTCAATAAATGTTTAATGGATGTAGGAGTTAATGAGCAAAGAAATAATTGGGGTTAATATATTTTTAAATGTAAATGCTGGCCCTGAAACTTTGTGGCAGAAAGAGATTGTAAGGTGGCCATCCAGATGATTCAAACTGTGCTTATACTGTGGAGATAAGTATTTCTAGATATTTATTTATTAATTTCTCCTGCGTTGTTCCTCTCCAGTCCTACCCTTTCTTCCTACCCAAACTGTTCAAGTAGGTACTTGAGCGCTAGGCCTATGACTTTATGGGAGAGATCTGGTTGGTCAGAAAAGCAGATGGTTTTCAGGCTTTCGTGCTTTGTGTTCTGTAAGCCTCCAGATGAAAGCCACTTCTAAATACACTATTGTTAGTGTGCTGCTTATCTTCCATTCATACCTTCATTTTTCTCAATCCTGATCTGTGCCGTTGGAGGCTGATCATATGAATTTTATCATCCAGCCTCTTGCCTTTTGCCTCCTGCTTGGATTTGGCCATTGGGAGGCAGTGCATGAGATGGGGGCGGGGGTGGGTGGTGGTGTGTGCCGCACAGCTCCATTCATTACTCCATGTTCGGACAGACGGCCGTCCTCCTTCACAGCCCACCATGCCTTGGTGTTTGGCTCTGTGAAAGGCCATGGAGTTGTGACAAAACCCTGGAGATGTTGGGTAAGGGAACAAGAAGATCTGAGGTTGTACTCCTGGTGGAATAGTAAACTCAAAGTTAGATATTAAGTTTAATAAAGACAATTAAGTAATATATTTTTCCATGCATAAATTTGCACACTCTCTAGCCCTGGCTAGTGTGGCTCAGTGGATTGAGTGCTGACCTATGAACCAAGGGTCACCGGTTTGATTCCCAGTCAGAACACATGCCTGGGTTGCAGACCAGGTCTCCAGCTGGGGACACGTGAGAAGAAACCACACATTGATGTTTCTCTCCCTCGCTTCCTCCCTCCCTTCCCCAATCTCTAAAAATAAATAAATAAATAGACAAATAAATAAAATTTTAGAAAAAATTGCCTACTCTCCATGGTATTTTTTAAGGTTATCAGTAAAGTGGAAACTTAGAACTTTAAAGTTGTCATAGTGAACTCGGTGAACCCCTCCAGGAATCCAATTTGAGATATACTACATTATGTCATGCTAAACTTTGAGTTGTAAAATTCTAAAAGCTTGTTTCTTGTGTACATGAATAAAAGTTGTGATTAAAAGTTACACTCTGGGAGCCCTGGCTGGGTAGCTCAGTTGGTTAGAGTGTTGTGCTGATACACCAAGGTTGTGGGTTCGATCTCTGGTTGGGGCACATACAAGAAGCAACCAATGAATGCATAAGTAAGTGGAACAACAAATCGACATTTCTCTTTCTCTAAAATTAATAAATAAAAATTCAAAAAACTTTTTAAAAAGTTACACTCTGGGAGGCAGCAAAACACAGTGGGTAAGAATAAGGAATCTCAATTCCAAATCCAGCATTGCCCCTTAACAGCTACATGACTTTTAGTAAGTTGCTTGATCTCTGTGCCTCAGTTTCCTCTTCTGTAAAAGTACACAATACTTTGGGGATTAAACAATATATTATGTGCAAATAACTTAGAAAGGTGCACATAGTAACTGCCCAATAAGTTATTATTACTGTGACCTCCGTAGTCACTCAAGCATTCATTTGTTTCACTAACATTTACTTGCTGTGAACCCTGCCATGCACCTCAGGGGGCATCACGCAAAGATGAACAAAGCATTGTCTGCTTCCAAGCAGATGGCGAGCTGTTCACCAAACAATCCATTTCTTCTTTTTCTTGGGTGCACAGGTAGACTACCTTTCTTACACCTTTACACATAGGTATAGACTGTAACAAGCCAATGATTTGTTTTAGCCACTGACGTGTAAGTAAAATTCTGCATGTCACTTTTGAGGTAGGGTTTTTAAGAGGCAGTTTTGCCCTCTTTATTCTTGTTCCCTTCCAATGTTTTGATGCAGAAGATGACAAGGCCCTAGGAAATGACACAGCCATAAAACATGCAGTCTGGGCTCCCGACTCGCTGTGCGGAAGAGCACTGCTACGCCACTCGGAATACCTTCCTCACACTGAATTATGGGGAAGAGATAAACTTCGATGGTCTTTGAGCTATTATGTACTTTTTGAGGGGCTGTTTATTACAATAGCTAGTATTATCCACATTAATACACTCTTCTTATAATGGAAGACATGGAAGGAATGGAATTTTGCAGTCAGATATACTTAGTTGGATTCATATTTTCAGGGAGTGGGGCAGAAGCTACAAAAATGGAGTCCTTTCACATCCTGTTTTTTTTTTTTATTGTTGTTTTTTTGTTTGTTTGTTACTGCAGCCAGACCTCTCCCATATCCTCCTTGTCTCCCACTGTGTTTCACCGGGGCGGTGTTTCCTCATACCCCTTCTCCATCATTTTCTTCGTTATTAGAGCTACCAAACAGCAGCCTTCTCAACTCTGCCATGAAAGGCATCTGCTAAAAGTGCTGGCCCCTTTTTATATCTGTTCCATGGTTTGTGTGTCTTTATGCATCAGTATGATAAAAAGCTCTTCCTGACCCTTAGGTTCCTTTCTCAAATGATCAATTGGCAGTTTGTACAGTGAGAGGTTGGTCTTCCAACAGTCCATAAATAATGTGACTTACTAATCAAAGGAATTTCCTAATATACAAGGCACTTAACTGTTTCTCTTAAAATACAGTTTACTATTACTTTTGGAAGATTTTTTTAAAAATTTCAGGTCAACTACCTACTTCTGGAGACAGAATACCTTACTTTCAATCAGCACTTTTCTGGAGTAAAAGGCCTAACCCTTTACTAAATGACAGGTAGTTGTTCCCATACTGTTGTCTCACCATCCTACAACTTAAATGACGGATTTGACTGAGACACTTCTGAGCACACAAATGGACACACATTTAGTAAATCTGTGTATGTCCCCAGACAGGCCTCTGCAGAGTGGGCTCAAGTAAAGACGGGTTCTGAGGGTGCTGCTCTAACTCGGCAGCACAGGGAGGCCCAGCTTGGGTCAGTTCCAGTGTGGTCCTGCTCCAGACACAGATGGAGGTGTGGGTGGTATCCAGTTCTCTGCCTTCTCCAGGGCACTGCCAATCTGCAGCCTTGGCTTGAAAGGTGTAATAACACAACTAAAAACAAATCATAGGCGCATTTTTACCTGGAGCTGCCAACTGTCCTGGCTTGACCGTTCTCATCCAGTAAGCAAACCTGAATCTCAGAGAAAAATAAGCACTTTAGAAACATTAGGAAATTTTCTCTCTCTTTTTAACTCCCAAACCCTGTAACCAAAAGAAGGCAATACTTCTTAAGTTGCTGTATGTACATTGAAGTGCCTACATCGATAACACTTGCTATGGGACTTTATTTTACATTTTAAAATAATATTCCAACTTGGAAAAAATTACCCTTTTGGCATGTTTTCAGAAAATAAATGCTTACCATGTGAGCCTTTAGAAAAAAGGAAGGGAAATTAGTCACTCAATACTTTGAAGCATCCAGCAACTTCTAAATCCCTTAAGAAAATCAACACAAGGCAGACCTCTTGCAGATTTCTTAATTTTTTTTATTCTCCTAGGAATGCCAATCTCTCAGAAGGCTGAAGCACAATTTGTGAGCCAGGATTGGCCAAAACCAAATTGTAGTTTTTCATTTTTCTGTAGCAATGGCATTCAAACTGGTAATAACTTTAGCCACAGCCTAAAGTGTGCCCCCCAAAAGCAGGCAGAGCAGGGTCTGGCGCAGAGATACTTTTCTGATCTGCTGTGCAGAGGGTGTCATGTCCTGGCCAGTTGCTAGGGTAGTAGTGACCACCCACTGGACAAGGAACTTACGGGAGAAATGCTGAATTCTGCAGCCCAGCACTACCTTCTGGTTTGGCAGGGGGAGTCACCAAGGAAAAACACAGACTTAAGTGCCAAAGAGCTTCCTTAAAAAAATATTCCATCTTTTTCATATCGCATCTTTTCCTTGCACTTATGACAGCAGGAAAGTTAATCAGCTGCCTACTACCCATTTACCAGCACAGTGGAAGAGAAGGATCACCGAATCTCAGTGCTGGTGGAACGGACAGCTGCCACATTATAGCTCCTCTTTGGGTGGCCTTGACAGAAATTGGTGAGGGTAATTCCTGCAATGGAGAGAGATGCAAACAGCATACTTGGTGGCTCACTTTATAAAAAGGGAAAAGTGGCCTGAGATAGAGATTGATATGAATCCTTGGACAAGAATGAATGACTGGGCTGCTTTGGTCAGGGCTCACAAGGAACCAGATTGGAAGGTCTGCAATAAGGTAACCTGGGGAAGAGGCATGCATGATGATGAACCTATGATTGTGGGTACGAAGTTTGTATACCTTATGTTAATGCCCACCAGAGAACTCCCACTGCAGGGGAAGCTCTCAACAAAAAGGTAGACAAGATGTCTAATCTTGTGGGTATGGATGGCTAATGATGAGCCTTGAGGAAACCAGACTATCCACTTGGTAGCAGAGTGATTTCAATTTCAGTTTGCCCTTACCAAAACTGACACTTGCTCTGCCCATGTTTCTGTTGGTGCCTCCATCCAAGGACTCACAGCATTCCTGATTTATTGAAGTAGCATCCTGCACAATATTGTGGCAATGGGAACATGGCCACGAGAGCCACTGGTCTTACCAGATATATGATCAACTAAAAGTAGGTAGTCTAAAGGGACAGTGGACAGACTATTAAAGGCTCTGTGGAGTGCTAGCTTCGGGACAATAACCTTTACTGTTAGGGCACTGTCCTCCAGTGTGCAGTATATGCACTGAATCAGTAGTGGCTATGTTGCCATGTTCCTAATAATTAGAATTTACAGACACAGGAACCAAGGGGTAGAAGTAGAAGTTGGTGTGGATCCTCTCACCATCACTGCTTCTCAAGCTTGCCACTTTAAGCTCTGTCATATTAAAGGTCCTGGTTCCTACAAGGGAAACACCAGACAGCCATTGAACTTGAAGCTGTGACTACTGCCAGGTCATTTTAGGCTTCTTGTGTCAGTGGAAGAACTGGCAAAGAAAAGAATTACTGCGCTGGTGGACAAAATTGACCATAATAGCCGTGAGGAGTAGGGTTGCTCTACATAATGAAAGCATGGAGGAGTTGACAGGAGCCCAGAGGGCTCACTTGGGCGCTTCTTACTGTCTCTTGGTGTTTCTATGCCAGGGATAATGGTAAATGGGCAACTTCAAAAGCTATGGCTTGATGAGGCCAAGCAGCTAAGGACTCAGGGTTAAGATTCTGGGTCAGCCCATCGGACAGGCAGCCTAGGCTGCCTGGACTGGCCAAGGGTGAGCGAAATCTAGAAAGTATAGTGGAGGAGAGAGATGAAGCCTTTTTCTTGGGATCTGCTCTCCAAGGAACTTGAAAAAGATCCCCAACATCTGGTGTAGGATCTGGAACATAGTAGTGAGGCCCTTTGCGGTTGACTATATGAATCTTTGATGAATATATGAATGCAGATCTGTGCCCTGTGCTCTGTGGTAAAGTGGCTGAAGTTAATTGATGTTTGAGAAGGGTTTAGGGATCTCAGGGGGAAGACTGTGTGTTAACACGTGGCACTCCCAGCTCCTGTTTCAGCAATGTTCAATAACTGTCCCTCCCACAGAAGCAGGGTCTCACGGTAAAGGCACACACGCAGCTTTGGAGGTGCACCAAACCACCTCTGTGCTTGCCTCCCCAAGCCACTGTGTCACCAGCAGGAACTCATTATTCCCTCGGAGTCAGAGCGACAGAGAGAAATACAATCGCTTAAGGCTTAACCATTTTCTTTCCCTTAAATAAAAAAGCCAAGTCACACATGGCTACAATTTGGATGCTGTGTGACTTTCACACTTTATTGCTCCACACATAAGCCAGTTGAATATTTTTGTAAGTGACTGAATGAATTTAGATTTTTAAATTATCCCATGTACCTTACCCCGATAAATTACCAAAATAAACAGCAAGGGCAATATAATTACCGTGTTGACAGTGGTCTAAGGCTCAGCTGGATTTTAAAAAAAATGGCTTCCCTCCACCCCTTCTTTTCTCTCTCTTGGGATCAGCTGGTGGGAGATGAATTCTTCAACATATGAGCCATCCTATTGAAATGTAATCATAGGCCTGGATGGGACCAGAAGTTTTGCCTAGTGCCTAATTGTGAAGGCAGAGGCTTTGCAGATGGGGTCAGAAATCCATCAGTCTTTTGCTCTGGTCCCATCTTTTTTGCTTTCTCTTAGTTTTGACATTTTGACAGTCTGGCTCAACGACTTTCAACTCTGAAGTTTCTGGCCCATTCTTGTATGCTAGAATATCTGTGGCATATTTGAAGAGATTAAAATACTCAAAATAACAGTTAAAAAAGTAAGCAATAAATTGTCATGTGACAATTTAATTTTTTATGGTTTAACACTTTTTTTATGGTGTCTATGAAAGCATGTACGGTAATTGCCTCATGCACCGAACAGCTTTTCAGGCCCACGTTTTGTCTGAGAACTTACCACTGCCCTGGCCTTTCACTCACTTGTTTAAATTAACATAAAATTGCCTTTGGTGTTGGCAATTGATGACACTGGACTCCCTTACAGTAAGTTGCACATAGCTCTATATTGTTATTACAACCTTCTTAACTCTGTGCTTTATCTTTTGAACATCTCCGTAGCTGTATTTCAGTTGTGCCAAAAATAAAATTTATATCTTGATCAATATTTGGTGGCATGTTAGCGGTGGGTGTGTAAGATGTCACAGTCTTATGGGTGACCTAAGTTAAGAATCATAGATCTATCCAGTAGTGATGATTTCTGTAAGGAAAACAGTATGAGTTACAGGCCATGTCTGTTAAGATAAAATTATCCAAAACTTCTAAATTAGATAAAAGGATGACTATATACCCACGCAAATGTCATCTTGGCACCTTGAGGCCAGCAAGCCCTTCTAAGGGCCAACCTCTGGGGGAATGAAACTTTGACAACTAATGCTGATTACGGCTTACACTCTGTCAAGTTAGATATTAATGAAGATAATTGATAAGCTACTAATGATTTTCGTCCAGCAGAGGGTCAGGTGATTTCTGTCTGGTGAAGAGATAACTCCAAAGGTTAAGGCCCTATTGCTCTGTAGTATAGTTTTATATCTAATTTAGCAATTTTAATTTTTTTAATACTTTGTTTTCCAGAACAGCTTTAAGTTTATAGATAACTTGAGAACATTGTATAGAGGGTTCCCTTATTTTTTACCTCTTACATTAATATGGTGCTTGTTTTATCATGAGTGAACCAATATTGATACATTACTAATAACCAAAATCCATATTTTACTCAGATTCCTTTAGTTTTGACCTAATACCCTTATTCTGTCCCAGGATCCATTCCAGAATAATACTATATTACACGTAATGGTCAGGTCTCTTATGCTTCTCTAGCCTGTGGCAGTTTTTTCTTTGTTTTTGATGACCTTGACAGTTTTGAGGAGTAGTGGTCAAATATTTTGTAGGTGTCCCTGTAGAGGAGTGTGTCTGATGTTTTCTGCATGGTTAGACTGACATTGCAGACTTTTGGAGAAAGATCACGAAGTGAAGTCCTATTTTCATTGCATCGTATCAAGAGGGTACAGCCTAGCAACGTGATTTATGACAATGTTGGCCTTGATCACCTGGCAACATTTGTCAGCTTTCTCCACTGTAAACCTACATTTTCTTCTCCTTTCTACTCTGTTCTCTTTGCCGTGTGCAGTCCATTCCTAAGGAGTTTTGCTCCCCCTCCTCGGGGGTGGAGGATCCACATAACTTACTTGGAATTCTTCATAGGAAATTTGTCTCTTTCCCCCCACCTATTAATTAATTCAATCATTTATTTATGTGATGTTACATGGACTCAAGGACACTAGATGCTAGGCGCACTTGTTTCTAGTTGGGTGTTTCTCTTAGGCCCTCTCGGCAGACAACACAGAAATATAGTGTGGATATGAACTCCTGTGTGTGTGCACATGTTTATGAGTAGTTCTATATGTGACCTTCTGTACCTATATCAAGATAAACATGAGTTCTTACTGATATCTCCAACACTAACCATATGGATCTTTCTAGCTGCCTCCTCTTGCTTACCTATAAGTTATCACTTCAAGAGTGAAAAGTGTGTCTTCCACCAGCCACTATCCACTTAATTACTAGTCATTTCCAGGATATATGTAGAACAGTATCAAACTTGTTAATCTGTGCCCTGATGGGAAACCACATTATCTGCTAGAGCACAGTGCTTATGTCCAACTCCTTTTACATTCAGTCATAGAAACTGCACTAATTTCCAGAGTTGCCTAGGTCAGCACCCTTTCCCCTTCCCCCTTCAGTGAGGTCGTTCCATAGCTGTGGAATGCAGATTCTAATACTATGGTCTGGCTTACATCCTGGGATCCACCAACCTCCTAAATGATTTTTTAAAATAGTGCAGACATCGCGGTTCACTTTTAGCTATAAAGTTCTGCGGGTTTTGACAAGTGTATAATGGCATGTATCTACCATTTGTAGGACAGTTTTACTGTCCTACAAATCCTCTATCTGCCCTGGCTGGTGTGGTTCAGTGGATTGAGTGCTGGCCTGTGAACCACAAGTTTGCTGGTTCAATTCCTGGTCAGGGTACATGCCTGGGTTGTGAGCCAGGTCCCTGGCTGGGGGCATGCGGGAGGCAACTGATCAATGTTGCTTTCCTACATTGATGTTCTTCCTCTCTTTCTCCCTCCCTTCCCCCTCTCTAAAAATACATAAATAAAATCTTCTTTAAAAAGTCCAGTAAAATGTCCTCTGTCTTTCACTTATTCATCTGCCTCCTCTCTCTCCCTTTTCCTGGCAACTACCAATCTTTTTACTGTCTCCGTGGTTTTGACTTCTTTAGAATGTTGTATAATTAGAATCATAGAGTATGTAGCCTTTTATTTATTTATTTATTTTTAAGATTTTATTTATTTATCTTTAGAGGGGAAGGGAAGGAGAGAGGGAGAGAAATATCAATGTATGGTTGCCTCTCATGCATCCCTTTCTGGGAACTGGCCTGCAACACAGGCATGTGCCCTGACTGGGAAGTGAACCACGATTCTTGGGTTTGTAGGCCCGCACTCAGTCCACTGAGCTACACCAGCCAGGTCTGTAGCCTTTTACTTAGCAATATGCATTTAAGCTTCCTCCATTTTTTGTGTGGCTTGATAGCTCATTTCTTTTTGTTGCCGAGTAGTATTCATGCATGGATGTACCACAATTTATTTATCCATTTACTTACTGAAGGACATCTTGATTGCCTCCAGTGTTTGGAATTAGGAATAAAGGTGCTATAAACTTTCATGCCAACAACGTTTTTAAAAATTTTTACTGACTATATGCACATTCATAAATGTGTACTTCTTTGAACCAGTTTTTCCATGCTGCTAGTTTCTTCATTAACAACATGTGCCCACTCTATATTTCTATGGGAATTATATTTTTAACCTTTTGACAACCATCCCTTGACATGCTATTTTTATGTCTCTGGGGTGATATAAGATATTTCTTTTGTGGATTGAGACATGCTGCATTACCTCAAAGTCATGGCCACCAACCTTATTTCCACAGGCATGGACCTTGATGTGGCCTCGACTGGGTGAGCACTTCTAAGGGTAACCCCAGGGGAATGTTTCTGATAGGTGGTGCTATAGCTGGAGAACTCTTCCAAGAGAGGTTGTTGAAAGTCCTACTTTGCTTCTAAAGATCCTCAACATGATTCTGGTGCCCTTAACACTTCTATCTGGTCATATTAAGGATGTTGCTATTGTAGGGGGAGTGGGATGGAAACAGTGCTGGGTTTGAAGACCCTTCTGCTACTCAGTGCCAAGTCCATTAACACCTTGAGCCTTAGCTTCTTCATATTGTAAATAAGAAACATTATAGCAATGTAATACTATGACTAATGAACCAACTTCCTCCACTGAGATGTTTGTTTGAAATAAATTATAATGTGTGAAAGGCTTTCTAAGCATTCTAGAAGGATAAGTTATCACTCTTTAGTACAGGGTTTGACAAATTTCTTCTGTAAAGGAACATATAGTAAATATATTCAGCTTTGCAGGCTATATGCTCTCTTATGCAACTATTCAACTCTGCCCTTACAGTTCAAAAGCAGCCATAAACAGCATATAAACCAATGAACACAGCTGTCCAAAAAAAACTTTATTTGTGAAAGCAGACAGTGGGAAGTATTTGGCCCACAGACTGTAGTTTGCTGGCTTCTTGTCTAGAATAAACGTGGAAAGACACAAACCACTGCCTGCTCCCTTCCTCCTGAAATCTCTTCCAAATACAGTGCTGGAGAGGACATTCAGTTATTTACTGAGAGTCTTGACTCACAGACTACAAAGTCCCTTGGTGGGTGGAGTTACTCACCAGCCCAGCTTTTTAAAAAGCACAACTACTTCCCCCTTTCTGTGTGGAATCCCATCTTCTCCACGGGTGGAGCCACCCTGCTTCTATAAGAACTACCACTTTTGTCTCTCCATAAAACTGCTCACCCACTCTCCTGGGCCATATTATTAAGTGTCTGGGGAGGCCAAAACCCTGTTATTTCCTTAGCTGAACTGGAGAATTGAAAGAGAGAACCGCAGGAAGAGAAAGGACCTAAGATCTTTCCCTGCATCTTATGAGCCAGACACTGTCTTGGTGCTTTTTGTATTGAACTCACTTAAGACTGGCAATAATTCTGTGACAGAGGTATTAGTACACCCATTTTACATTTGGCAAGTTTAAATTTTGTAGTTAGAATATTCAGTTTTCCATCTGTGTGCATTTATTCTGAAGTCACGGACATCCCAATTTCCACAGAAAGGAGGAAGTTTAATTTTGTCAACTCAAGGTAACTCTGTTACTTCTGGACTTAAACGTAGCTAGCACAGCTTTAAACTCAATTAATACATGTCGCTCCTCACCTTTACTTCTTGTCTCTGAGGGTGAGCTAAGTTTCTGGGGCATTGGCTTGTATACTGTCCTGTGGGGAGAGGTGGTTGCCAGCCTCTGTCCTTGCTGCATTTTCCTGAGAAATTTGTCCTTTCTCGTCTTCATGGTCCTCATGGTTTGGTGTCATGTCATTGAGGATCATACATTCCTCCCTCTTCTTGTCCCAAACCCTGGCTCCTTTGGGACTACAGCTCATGCTCAGTCACTTTCCTTTTTATCCAGGGCTCATAGGAACCTTTGCTTATGGTTCTGAGGCTGCCCTGAGGATCACCTGACCAGGAAGTTCCCTCAGCCATTGTTAGGCTGCTCTGCTGGGACCATGTTGGGCTTGAGGCTTTTTCATAAGACTTGAATTCTCTGAGCTAACTCCTTGGGAAGCCAGGCAATGGTCTCTTTGGTTCTGGAGACACTGAAAGATTATCTGAGGTTTCTCTTGTCCTTTCTGTCCAAGGTTTTTGATCCATGTAGGGGACACTTCTTTGGGATCTAAATGTTGGCTATAGCCCTGCTGCCCTACAATCATTGAATTCATACTTGTCTTTTTTAACTGGAGAAAAATCTGTTCATGTTATCCTACTTTTTTCCTGTCTTTTAGCTTATGGTATAAACTCTGGAGAATCCTCCAGGATCCTAGCCCCTTAGGAGTTCAACACTGTTACTCAACTCCTCTGTCTGCTGCAGGAAAAAAAGCTTTATTTTCAATATATTGTCACTGCTCTAGGCTCCAAAAAGTCTAATTTTAAAACTCACAGGTGAGTAATTATTTCTTTGATTTCAGCAAATTTGCCTTCCTCCTAAGAACAGCATGTATGGAGAACAGCTTTCATTTTGTTTGTTCATGTTTTTCCATGAAATAAACATTATGAAAAGCTAAAGACCAGATCAGTACAGATCAGTTTATTATTCAGTTTGTTTCTTTGTCTAAATGATGAAGGTGAGGGAAAGAGCCAAGGAATTCGGAGGAGAAATCTTGGGTAGCATCTCCAAAATACCATCAATACATCCTCACCTATGGGGAAACCAAGGCCCTGAGAGCTTGACCAGCTGGCCCAGCCCCACAATGGAGAGGGAGAGTGGAGGCCTCAGGGCTCCTAGCTGGGTCAGCCTCCCCGTCTACCTGACTCCAAAACAAACACTGGGATGATGAAAGGAGTTTTCAGTTTCAGCAGTTTCAAATGCTACAGAGAAGCCCAGAAAGAAGAATGAAGAGAGGTTTTCAGATGAGGGGTTCATGGGTTACCTCTGACAGGGCTGTGCTTTGTCCCATACCAGACTCTGTCCACTAGCACGAGACTACAGGCCCAGAAGCCCTAATCCTGAGGCCAGATGTACCACTGAGGTCTTGCTGATTGGAAGAGCTCCCCAGGAGTGGTGTGTCCTTACAGCAGTTTATTCTAGGTGTCTAGGT